>JAESUZ010004087.1:0-20479 GCA_017311185.1 Proteles cristata cristata | reverse complement strand
CTCCCTGTGGCGCCCCCCCAGAGCCCACCTTCAGCAAAGACCAGCACCTGTTTACCCACATCAACTCCACGCATGCTCGGCTTAACTTGCAGGGCTGGAACAGCGGGGGCTGCCCTATCACGGCCATCGCCCTGGAGTACCAGCCCAAGGGCACCTGGGCCTGGCAGGGGCTGCGGGCCAACAGCTCCGGGGAGGTGTTTCTGACCGAGCTGCGGGAGGCCACGTGGTACGAGCTGCGCATGCGGGCCTGCAACAGCGCCGGCTGCGGCAACGAGACTGCGGAGTTCGCCACCCTGGACTACGACACGAGTACCATCCCTCCCATCAAGTCTGCTCAAGGTGAGGGGGATGTTGTGAAGAAGCTATTCACCATTGGCTGCCCGGTCATCCTGGCCACTCTTGGGGTGGCACTACTTTTCATCGTCCGCAAGAAGAGGAAGGAGAAGCGTCTGAAGTGGCTCCGAGATGCAAAGAGTTTGGCAGAAATGTTGATAAGCAAGAACAACTGAAGTTTTGACACTCCTGTGAAGGGACCACCCCAAGGCCCGCGGCTGCACATTGACATCCCCAGGGTCCAGCTGCTCATCGAGGACAAGGAGGGCATCAAGCAGCTGGGAAATGACAAGGCTGCCATCCCCGTGATGGACGCTGAGTTCAGCCAAGCTGTCAACCCCCAGAGTTTCTGCACTGGTGTCTCCTTGCACCACCCGGCCCTCATCCAGAGCACAGGACCCCTCATCGACATGTCTGACATCCGGCCAGGCACCAATCCGGTATCCAGGAAGAACGTAAAATCAGCCCATAGAACCCGGAACCAGTACTCAAGCCAGTGGACGCTGACCAAGTGCCAGGCCTCCACACCTGCCCGCACCCTCACCTCCGACTGGCGCACCGTGGGGTCCCAGCATGGGGTCACTGTCACTGAGATTGACAGCTACAGCGCCAGCCTCTCCCAGGATACAGACAAAGGATGGAACAGCATGGTGTCCACGGAGAGCGCCTCGTCCACGTACGAGGAGCTTGCTCGGGCCTACGAGCACGCCAAGCTGGAAGAGTAGCTGCAGCACGCCAAGTTCGAGATCACAGAGTGCTTCATCTCGGACAGCTCCTCTGACCAGATGACCACAGGCACCAACGAGAATGCGGACAGCATGACGTCCATGAGCATGCCCTCGGAGCCCGGCATCTGCCGCTTTGGTGCTTCCCCGCCCAAGCCCCAGGACGCCGACCGGGGCAAGAATGTGGCTGTGCCCATCCCGCACCGGGCCAACAAGAGTGACTACTGTAACCTGCCCCTGTATGCCAAGTCGGAGGCCTTCTTTCGAAAGGCGGATGGGCGTGAGCCCTGCCCCGTGGTCCCACCCCGAGAGGCTTCCATCCGGAACCTGGCTCGAACCTACCGCACCCAGGCTCGCCACCTGACCTTGGACCCTGCCAGCAAGCCTTTGGACCTCCCGCACCCAGGGGCCCCTGCTGCCGCCTCCACAGCCACTTTACCTCAGAGGACCCTGGCCATGCCGGCACCCCCAGCCGGCACGGCCCCCCCAGCTCCCGGCCCCACCCCTGCCGAGCCCCCCGCGGCCCCCAGTGCCGCCCCTCCGGCCCCCAGCACCGAGCCTCCGCGGGCCGGGGGCCCACACACCAAAATGGGGGGCTCCAGGGACTCTCTTCTGGAGATGAGCACATCAGGGGTAGGGAGATCCCAGAAGCAGGGTCCAGGGGCCTACTCGAAATCCTATACTCTGGTGTAGGGGCACAGTGAGAAAAGCGGCCCTTTGCTCGGACCTGTCTGAACCTCCAACCCTCACACACCAACTTGGCTGTTTTCCTGCATTATTTATATTAAACTGACAGAAACCAACCGACAACGAAAAGAAAGCCCCCAAGTCACGAACTCTTGTACATAGAACTCTTTTGTACAAATGAAACTATTTTCTTCTTCTCCATGAAGCCAGGGCACAAAGAATTTGACAGTACAAATCAACCCCTCCCAACCCCACAAAATATGCGTGGAGAGATCTATATACATATATAGGGAGATGGAAACGTGTCGACAAGCTATATATCTATATATGTGTCTCACCTTATTTTGAGACAGAGGCACAAAGACTCAGCAATTTTTCCCTCCTACCCACTCAACCCTCCTTTCAATCTAGGCGGTTTTGACAAAGACCAAAATCCCAACTCAGAGACACTGCATGCGATCTTACTGTTCCAAGAAAACCAGGACTTGCTTCAATTTGCAGATGCTTATGTGTTAATACCTTTTTCTATGAAAAAAAAACCCAGCGCCGTGTGCAATAAAGGTTATGTTTCAAAAAAAAAAAAAAAGATGCAGGTGGGAGATAGTGAACTATCTCCCTGAGATACAAGGATGCAGCCAAAAAAACTGAACTGCAAGAGGAGGAAAAGGGACAGAGTCCACTCAAAAGACAGCCTCATAAGAGCATGATTGCCGACTGGGGAAGACAAAAATGGCCCGGGGCACAGAGCCATGGAGTGGGGGGAGCCCCATCTGCAGAGAGAAAAAAGAAGGCAAAAAGTGGCTGGGAATCTTAGAAGGGTCCCTGGAAGGACAGGATGGAGAGACATCATATCATCCCATCTCTAGCTGTAGGGCTTTCAGAGAGTAAACTCATCTCTAGCTGCAGAGATTTCTTTGGGTTGGGTGCCAGGGAATCGCAGTCCTAGTTGGATTCAAGAGTAGCAGATCGCATACTCAACCCCGCAATGCCCCGGTAGGAAGCACCTGGGCTTGCGGGATTACATTCCAGGTGGTTTTACTACTGCAAACCCAGTAAGACCTGGAAATGAGGCTGGGCAAAGGACATAAAACATGGCCCACCATGGCTGTGTCTGCAGCACTGTAAGATCAGACCCAAAAGAGTGTTTTGCAATGTCTGGTTTGAGAGGGGACTGGGACGTCTCCATTTTTCTTCCCACAACCATGAGGTGTGCCCTAGGATGCGGTGAGACCTGCCTACACCAACCACTCCCATCTGCACTATGTAGCTGCTTGATTGCCTTAGCCTGGATTGGAAGGAGCCCCTCTCCCAAGATCAACACTGATGCACTGCCATGATTAACTCTAGATCAATTATTGCTATTCAGGCCGATATTTCCCTTATCTTGTACTTATCTCTCCCCTCCTCTGGACCAGGTTTTCTGGCTACAAGTTCACTTAAACAGGCAGATATAATCCATTCACTTGATGCATGTTCTATCTCCATTGTTATCTTCCTTTCTCGCTCTCTCTCTCTCTCAAATAATCAGATTATATAGTTTCTCTAGGTAAATTATCTTTTTTTCTTCTCTTTTTCTTTTCTTTTCGCCTTACCCCCAGCCATATTATCTTTTTTCTTTTTATGAATTAAGCCTTTTAGTCTCTCTCCCTGGTCAATGTTCAACTTCTCTTTCTTCCCACCCCTGTTATTTATCTCTTTGTATATACTCCTCCATCAGACACTACTCTTTAATTATAGATGGGATTTCTGGATTTATGTTTTTATACAGTCCTTTGTCTTTACCGTTTTTGTTTGTTTCTTTGTTTTTCCTTTTCAGTTTGCTGGTTTGTTTGATTTGTTTATGCATGTGTGTACTTTTTTTCCATTTATCTCTGTTTCCCTTCACAGGGCTACCTCCAGAAACAAGCCAAAGCACAGAGTGGAGAGTCCCAAATATCACAATGAGTAGGGAAATAAAATGACCAAAGTCTCAAAAAGAGACACCATTAAAAGAACACTACCTGAGTGGAAAGACCCTAGAGAGTCAATAAGAAGGCCTCCTTTAAGATAACAGTACACACAGGTGCAGAGTGCATAACAAGCTTTTAAAACTGACAAGAGACAGATATCTAGTCAAAATGAGGAAACAGAAGAACTTGTTTCTAAAGAAATTCCAAGAAGAAGCAACAACTAAAAAAAATACTCAAAACAGATATAAGCAACATAACTGAACAAGGATTTAGAACAATAGTCATAAAATTAATTACTGGGCTTGAAAAAAACATGGAAGACATCAGAGAAGCTATTGCTACAAAGACTATGAGCTTAAAAATAGTTGTGATGAATTAAAAATGGCTATAAATGAGGTGTACAATAAAATGGAGAGGGCCAATGAATGGACTGAAGAGGCAGGAAGAATAGGTGAATTAGAAGACACAATTATAGAAAAAGAGGAAACCAAGAAAAAGAGAGACAAACTTATCCAGGAGTGTAGGGAGAATTAGAGAGCTGACTGACATAAATAAATGGGGCAATATCCTTATCATAGGAGTTCCAGGAAGAGAGAGAGAGAAAGGCACTGAAGGGTACTTGAACAAATTATAGCTGAGAACTTTCCAAACTTGGGGAAGAAAATAGACATTGAAATCCAAGAGGCACAAAGAACTCCCCTCAGGCATAACTTAAATCAGTCTTCTGCATGACATATCACAGTGAAACTGGCAACATATAAGGACAAAGAGAGAATTCTGAAAGTAGCTAGGGATAAAAGGGCCGTAACATACAAAAGGAGACCAACAAGAGTAGTTGCAGATCTATCTACTGAAACTTGGCAGGTCAGAAAGGAATGGAAGGAAATCTTCAATGTGCTGAACAGAAAAAGTATGGAGCCAATAATCCTCTACAGCAAGCCTGTCATTCAGAATAGAATGAGAGAAAAAAGTCTTCCCAAATAAACAAAAATTGAAAAAATTCATCAACACTAAACCAGCCCTACAAGCAATCCTAAGGGGGGAAATGTTGCAAGGAACACAAGATACTAGAGATACCAACACAAGCATAAGTCCCACAAAGGACACGATGACTCTAAACCTATATTTTTCAAGAATAACACAGAATGTAGATGGATTAAATGCTCAAACCAAAGACATAGAGTAGCAGAATGGATAAAAAAACAAAATCCATCTATTTGCTGTCTGCAAGAGACTCATTTTAGACCAGAGGACACCTTCAGAATGAAAGTAAGAGGATGGAGAAATATCTATCATGCTACTGGAAGTCAAAAGAAACCTGGAGTAGCCATACTTACATCACACAAACTGGACTTCATACTAAAAACAATAAGAAGGGTATTATATAAGAATTACAGGGTGGTATCTCAGTGTGGTTTTGATTTGTATTTCCCTGATGAGAAGGGATGCTGAGCATCGTTTCACGTGTCTGTTGGCCATCTGGATGTCCTCTTTGGAGAAGTGTCTGTTCATATCTTCTGCCCATTTCTTCACTGGGTTGTTTGTTTTTCAGGTGTTTGGTGAGTTCCTTATAGATTCTGGATATTAACCCTTTATCTGATATGTCATTTGCAACTATCTTTTCCCATTCCGTTGGTTGCCTATTAATTTTCTGGGTTGTTTCCTTGGCTGTGCAGAAGCATTTAATCTTGATAAGGTCTCAATAATTTATTTTTTCTCTTGATTCCGTTGCTTTTGGGGATGTGTCAAGTAAGAAGTTGCTGCGGTGGAGGTCAAGGAGGTTGTTTCCTGCTTTCTCCTCTAGGGTGTTGATAGTTTCCTGTCTCACGTTCAGGTCCTTTATCCATTTTGAATTTATTTTTGTGTATGATGTGAGAAAATGATCTCAAGCCATTCAGAGTGGCTAAAATGAGCAATCAGAGAACTCTAGATGCTGGCGAGGATGTGAAGAAATGGGCTCCCTCCTACACTGTTGGTGGGAATGTAAACTGGTACAGCCCCTCTGGAAAACAGTGTGGAGGTTCCTCAGGAAACTAACCATAGAACTCCCCTGTGACCCAGCAATAGCACTGCTAGGAATTTACCCTAGGGATACAGAAATGCTGAGGCATAGGAGCACATGTACCCCAATGTTCATAGCAGCACTCTACACAATAGCTAAAACATGGAAAGAGCCTAAGTGTCCATCAACAGATGAATGGATCAAGATGTGGTTTATCTATACCATGGAATACTACATGGCAATGAGAAACAATGAAATCTGGCCATGTGTAGCAACATGGATAGACGTTGAGGGTGTTATGCTGAGTGAAATAAGTCAGGCAGAGAAGGACAAATATCATATGTTTGCACGTATAGGAGGATTAGGAGGAACTTGACAGAGGAACAAGGGGGAGAAGAAGGGTGGATATGGTGGGGGAAAGGGAGAGAGGCAAACCATGAGAGACTCTTGAATGCTGACAAAAACTGAGGACTGATGGATGTGGGTGGGAGGGGAGGATGGGCGTGGAGGAGGACACTTGTGGGCATGAGCACTAAGTGTTATGTGGAAACTAATTTGACAATAAACTATTTGTAAAAAAATTTAAAAAAAAGAATTACAGGGTCTATCCATCAGGAAGAGATAACAATTATAAATGTCTACACACCGAATTGCAGGAACACCCAAAAACATAAAACAGTCACAAGCAAACAATCTTATTGATAAGAATGTGCTAATATCAGGGAATTTAATACTCCATTTACAGCAATGGATAGATCAAATAAAAAGAAAATCATTACAGAAATAATGGACCTGAATGACAGATTGAACCAGACAGACTTGAAATATATATTTAGAATTCTACATCCGGAGGCTATGGAAGAACATTCTCCAAGATAGATCCCATACTGGGATATAAAGCAGCCCTCAATAAATATTTAAAAAACTGATATCATTCCATGCACACTTTCAGATCACAATGCCATGAAATTGAAATCAATCCCAGGAAAATGGCTGGAAAACCTTCAAAAACATGGAGATTAAATAACACCCTACTAAAGAACGAATGGGTCAATGAGGCAATTAAAGAATAAATTTAAAAGTAATAAAAACAAATGAAAATACAAACAATCCAAACATTGGGATGCGACAAAGTCAGTCCAAAGGGGAGCATACATTGTTCACCATGCCTATTTCAAGAAACTAGAAAAAGCAAAACTACAAAATCTATCAATGTACCTAAAGAAATTAGGAGAGCAATAAGAGCACCCCGAAAACAGCAGAAGAGGTATAATAAAGATCACAGCAGAAATAAACAATATAGGATCGAAAAAAACAAAAAACAAAAAACAGAAAACCACAGTTGAACAGATCAATGAAATCAAGAGGGTTTTTTTTTAAATTAAGAGTTTGATAAATCTCTAGCCAGGCTTCTCAAAAAGTAAAGAGAGAGCACCCAAATAGACAAAATCATGAATGAAAATGGAT
The DNA here is from genome assembly GCA_017311185.1 of Proteles cristata cristata. Taxonomy (NCBI): domain Eukaryota; kingdom Metazoa; phylum Chordata; class Mammalia; order Carnivora; family Hyaenidae; genus Proteles; species Proteles cristata. Next base: position 13,316 of record JAESUZ010004087.1, on the reverse strand, counting down.
TTATAACAACCAACCCTTCAGAAATAGAGCCAATCCTTAGGAACACTATGAAAAATTATTTGCTGGAAAACTGGACAACCTAGAAGAAATGGATGAATTCTTGGGGCGCCCGGGTGGCTTAGTCGGTTAATCGTCCGACTGTCGCTTAGGTCATGATCTCATGGTTCATGGGTTCGAGCCCCGCATCGGGCTCTGTGCTGACTGCCAGCTCAGAACCTAAAGCCTGTTTCAGAGTCTGTGACTCCCTCTCTCGCTGACGCTCCCCTAAACACACACGCACTACCAAAATTTAAATGGGAAGATAGAAAATCTGAACAGACCCATAACTAGTGAAGAAATTTAATCAGTTATCAAAACTCTCCCAACAAATAAGAGCCCTAGGCCACATGGCTTTCCTGGGAAGTTCTACCAGACATTTAAATTAGAGTTCATGCCCATTCTTCTCAAGCTATTAAAAAAAGAAAAAATAAATGGAAGGAAAACTTCTGAACTCATTTTATGAATCCAGCATCACTTTGATTCCCAAGCCAGACAGAAAACTTATGAAAGAAACAAATGAAGACACAAAGAAATGGAAAAACATTCCAGGTCAAGGATCAGAATAAATATTTTTAAAATGTCATTACTACCCAAAGTAATCTACACATTCAATTCAATCCCAATCAAAATTGCACCAGCATTCATCTCAAAACTAGAACAAACTATCTTAAAATTTGTATGGAACCACAAAAGACTCCAAATAGCAAAAGTAATACTGACGAGGAAAACAAAATGGGAGGCATCTCCATCCCAGACTTTAACCTCTACTACAAAGCTGTAATCATCCAGACAGTATGATATTGGCACAAAAACAGACATAGACTAATCGAATAGAACAGAGAACTCAGAATTGTACCCAAAGGTATACAGTCAACTAATCTTTGACAAAGAAGGAAAGAGTTTTCAATGGAAAAAAGACAGCCTCTTTAACAGATGGTGCTGGGAAAACTGGACAGCAATGTGCAGAAGAATGAAACTAGACACTTTCTCACATCACACACAAAAATAAACTCAAACTGGATAAAGGACCCGAACATGGGACAGGAAACCATCAAAACCCTAGAGGAGAAAGCAGGAAACAACCTCCTTGACCTCCACAGCAGCAACTTCTTACTTGACACATCCTCCAAAAGCAAGGGAATCAAGAGCAAAAATAAACGATTGGGACCTTATCAAGATCAAAAGCTTCTGCATGGCAAAGGAAACAACCCACAAAACTAATAGGCAACCAACGGAATGGGAAAAGATAGTTGCAAATGACATATCAGATAAAGGGTTAATATCCAGAATCTATAAGGAACTCACCAAACTCCACATCCAAAAAACAAACAACCCAGTGAAGAAATGTGAAGAAGATATGAACAGACATTTCTCCAAAGATGACATCCACATGCCAAACAGAGACATGAAACGATGCTCAGCATCACTCTTCATCAGGGAAATACAAATCAAAACCACACTGAGATACCACCTCACATCAGTCAGAGTGGTTAAAATGAGCAAATCAGAGGACTCTAGGTGCTGGAGAGGATGTGGAGAAACAAGCACCCTCCTACACTGTTGGTGGGGGTGCAGCTAATCTGGAAAACAGTGTGGAGGGTCCTCAAAAAGTTAATAATAGAAATCCCCTATGACCCAGCAATAACAGTGCTAGGAATTTACCCATGTGATATAGGAGTGATGATGCACAGGGGCACATGTACCCCAATGTTCATAGCAGCACTGTCAACACAAGCCATGGCAAAAACCTAAGTGTCCATCAAGAAGATGTGGTTTATCTATACAATGGAATACTACATGGCAATGAGAACGAATGAAATCTGACCATATGTAGCAACATGGATGGCACTTGAGGGTGTTATGCTGAGTGAAATAATTTAGGCAGATAAAAAAGACACCATATGTTTTCATTTATAGGTGGATCTGGAGAAATCAACGGAGAACCATGGGGTAGGAGAAAGGGAAAATTAGTTGGGAAGAGAGAGGGAGGCAAACCATGAGAGATTCGAGTACTGAGAACAAACTGAGGGCTGGGAAAGGGGGGTGATGGGCATGGAGGAGGGCACTTGTTGGGATAAGCACTGGGTGTTATATGGAAACCAACTTGACAATAAACTATTTAAAGAAAATAATATATATAAATGTGTTAAATATAAAAACATATATAAGGTTAGGTACTATGTCATATTAAAGGGAAGAATCCAACAAGAAGATACAATAGTAAATATTTATGCACCAACAGAGAAGGATTCATTTTATAAAACCATAAAAATTTAACTAACTGATTATAGTACAATTATATTTGGGGAACTTGAAATCCTGTTTACATGTATGGACTGGCCATCTACACAGAATATGAATAAAACTCAACATGGAAAGAATCGCTGTGAATCACACACTAGACCAGAGAGACTTAACAAATAAATTCACAACATTCCATTCTAACTAGAAGAATACATATTCTTTTCTATTTCTATGACATCTAGGCCATTCTCAAACATTGTTAGGTATTAGGTCACAAATCAGCTTCAACAAGTAGAAAAATATTCAAATCACAGTCTGAATCTTTTCTGGTCACAACATTATAAACCTAGAAACACATTATAAATCCCAAGAAAATAGACCATAAATAAATATAAGTTAAACAATATGCAACTACACAATAAATTGATCAATCAGGAAATCAAAGAATAAAAAATACATGAAAACAAATGAAAATGAAGTCCGATGACTCAAAATCTATGGAATGTACACAACTAGTATTAAGAGGGAAGTATACAGCAATACGAGACTAACTTAAGCAAGAAAAATCTCCAACAACTTTATCCCTAAAGAAGCTTAAAAAAAGAATAACAAATGAACCTTAAAGCCATCGGAAGTTAGGACATTAGATTACACCACAAAAATTACATAGAAACAAAAAAGAGAAATAAACAATGCCCCACCCCCAAACACAAAAAAACCCACACAGAAATAGTACAGATCAGTGAATACAGGAGTTGGTTCTTTGCAAGAATTAATAAAAATTGATAAACCTATTGCCAGACTTATAGAGAGAGAGGAACCAAATAAATAAATAAAAATAAGAAAACAGAAACAACATCCAACACTACAGAAATATAATTTAACAGATTATGGAAAATGACATGCCAATGAACTGGACAATGTGGATGAAACTGATAAATTCCTAGAAACCTATAAACTATCAATGGTGAAACAGGAAGAAATATAAATATTGAAGAAACACAACTAGCAAAGAAACTGTCTTTTTATTCAAGTGTCTCCCAACAAACAAAAGTCCAGGGTCAGATGACTTAACAGGTAATTCCTAGAATATTTAAAACACTGGACGCCTGGGTGGCCTTGTCGGTTCAGCAGCCAACTTTGGCTCAGGTCATGATCTCATATTTTGTGGATTTGAACCCTACACCCGGCTTTGCAATGACAGTTCAGTACCTGCAACTTGCTTCTGATTCTGTGTCTCCGTCTCTCTCTGCTTGTTTCTCTCTCTCTCTCTCAAAACTAAATGAATATTAAAAATATAATAAAGATGAGAGTTAATAACTATTCTTCTCTATTATTCCACAAAATAGAAACAGTGAGATTTATTCCTGGGTTGCAAGTTAGGGTCAATAGTTACAAATAAATCATCAATGATATGCCACATTAATAAAAGGATAGAAACCATGTGATCCTCTCAATACATGAATAACAGCATTTGACACACTACATTATTCATTCATGATAAAAACTCTTAAGAAGGATAAATGGAACATACAGCAACATCATAAAGGTTACACACACACACACACACACACACACACACACACACACACACACACACACACACACACACACCATAGCTAATATCATCCTCAAGGGGGAAAACCCAAGAGCTCTTCCTCCATGGTCAGGAACAAAACAGGAATTTCCAATCTCACTGCTGTTATTTCTCAGAAGTCCGAGCCTTAGCAATGAGACAAAATTAAATAAATCTAAATCGGGGAGGAAGAACTGAAACTTTCACTCTATGCATATGACATGATACTCTACAGAAAACCCGAAACACTCCACCAAAAACAAACAAAAACCAAAAACCAAAAACCAAAACCCTGCTAGAACTGAACACATGGAAAAGATGTTCAATATCACTCATCTTCAGGGAAATACAAGTCCAAACCACAATGAGACACCACCTCACAACTGTCAGCATGTGGGGCTAAAATGAACAAGTCAGGAAACAACAGATGTTGGAAAGGATGTGGAGAAAGGGAAACTCTGGAAATGTTGGCGGAATGCAAACTGTTTCACCCACTTGGAAAACAGTATGGAGGCTCTTCAAAATATTTAAAAAATAATAACACAGGGGCGCCCAGGTGGCTTAGTCGGTTAAGCGTCCGACTTTCGCTCAGGTCACGATCTCGCGGTTCGTGGGTTCGAGCCCCTCGTCGGGCTCTGTGCTGACTGCCAGCTCAGAGCCTGGAGCCTGTTTCAGTCTGTGACTCCCTCTCTCTCTGACCCTCCCCTGCTCATGCTGTCTCTCTCTCTCTCTAGAAATAAATAAAAAACATTTAAAAAATTAAAAAAATAACACAAATACCCTATAGCTCAGTAATTGCATTTCTAGGTATTTATCCAAAAGATTAAAAATTGCAATTCAAAAGGGCACATGCATCCCAATATTTAAGGCAGTAGTATCTACAATAATCAAATTATGGAAAGAGCAGTGATCTTCACAGACTGTCGAATGTGTGTGTGTGTGTGTGTGTGTGTGTGTGTGTGGTATCAGGCTCCCCTATCCTTTTTCAAGATTACACACACACACACACACACACACACACACAAACACACAGAGAGAGAGAGAGAGAGAGAGAGAGAGAGAGAGAGGAATATTATTCATGCTCAGAAAGAATGAAATCTTGAGCTGCCTGAATAGCACTGGTCCAAGGTAGACAGATTGGTGTGGCATCATGTTCTCCCCAACACCAATACAATGGGAATTAAGAGAGCAGACTGAGGTCCCCAGGCAGGACACTTACACCAAACCCCACCCCGCCATGCCTGACAACTGCTTATTGCTTATTTGACAGAGAAGGTCTAACTCTGAGGCAATGCAGCAAGTCTCTCTCCTCCAGACCAGCATATTCACCACCCCTAGGTACCAACAGAGAGTTTTATTTTAATCTTTTTGTCTTTTCAAATGAGGCTCATAGTTCCTTATTATTGTTTATCATTTGTATCAGGCTTTTTACTCTTTTCTTTTTCCTTCTTTCTCTTTTTCTCCCCTTTTCTTTTTTCCTTTTCTTTGGAATCAGCCATGTGTATATATAGTCTGTCTTTGTTTCCTTTTTGTTTCCTTTCCTTTTTCTGTTTTTATGGTATCCATCTCCCCCATCCTTTTTTCAAGATTATTTTTACTTCAGTAAACAAAGCACACCAGGTTGAAAGTCCAAACAGAGCCAAGAGGCGCTCTGCAGAGGGCTGACAAGTGCGAAAGAGCAGCCAAAACACAACAGCATACACCAAAACATGTCCACACAGCATATACCAAAAACACTTCCTGAAGTGCCAGGATCTGGACAGTACATGTCCACTTCTAATACAGCAATTCTATCAGATAAAGGAAACATAGCAAGCTTTCAAAACATGCAAAAGATAGGGGCACCTGGGAGGCTTAGTCGGTTGAGCGTCCGACTTTCGCTTAGGTCATGTTCTCGCGGTTTGTGGGTTCAAGCCCCGCGTCGGGCTCTGTGCTGACTGCCAGCTCAGAGCCTGGAGCCTGTTTCAGTCTGTGACTCCCTCTCTCTCTGACCCTCCCCTGCTCACGCTGTCTCTATCTCTCCTGGAAATAAATAAAACATTAAAAAACCATGCAAAATATAGAAATTTAGTCAAAATGGCAAGATGGAAGAATTCTCCCCAAAAGCAAGGTCAGGAAGGAATTACACCAGAGACTTGCTGCAAACATATATACACAATATAACTGAACAAGAATTTAGAACAATCAGGCTACTAGCTGAGCTTGCAAAAAGCATAAAAGACACCAGAGAAACCTTTGCTGTAGGGGTCAAAGATCTAAAAACTGGGGCGCCTGGGTGGCTTAGTCGGTTAAGCGTCCGACTTTCGCTTAGGTCATGATCTCGTGGTTTGTGGGTTCGAGCCCCGCGTCGGGCTCTGTGCTGACTGCCAGCTCGAAGCCTGGAGCCTGTTTCAGTCTGTGACTCCCTCTCTCTCTGACCGTCCCCTGCTCATGCTGTCTGTCTCTCTCTCCTAGAAATAAATAAAAACATTAAAAAATTTTTTTTAAAAAAGATCTAAAAACTAGTTAGGATGAATTAAAAAAACAGTAGGATGCAGATGCAAAACTGACTGCATACAATCACAATGTGGATAGAAGAAGCAGAGAGTAGAGGAAGTAAAATATAAAATTATGGAAAGTAATAAGGCTAAAACTAAGAGGGAAAGGAATCCATTAGATACAAGGGGAGATTTAGAGAACTTAGTGACTCCATGAAACAACACAATTTCCATATCATACAAATCCCAGAAAAAGCAAGAAAGGGGTGCAGAACTCTCAACAGTAGCCAAAACATGGAAAGAGCTTAAGTGTCCATATATGGACGAATGGAACAAGAAGATATGGCTTATATGTACCATGGAATACTACGTGGCAATGAGAAACAATGAAATCTGGCCATGTGTAGCAACATGGATGGACCTTGAGGGTGTTATGCTGAGTGAAATAAGTCAGGCATAGAAGGACAAATATCATATGTTTGCACGTATAGGAGGATTAGGAGGAACTTAACGGAGGACCATGGAGGAGAAGAAGGGAGGAAATGGTGGGGGAAAGGGAGAAAGGCAAACAATGAGAAACTCTTGAATGGTGACCAAAACTGAGGACTGATGGATGTGGAGGGGGAGGGAATATGGGCATGGAGAGGGGCACTTGTGGGGATGAGCACTGGGTGTTATATGGAAACCAACTTGACAACAAACTATTTATAAAATAAATAAATAAATAAATAGATAGATAGATAGATAGATAGATAGATAGATAGATAAATAAATAAATAAAAGGGGTGCAGTAGAGTTATTTGAAGAAATTGTAGCTGAGACCTTCACCAATCTGGGAAGGAAAAATGATCAAAGTCTAAGAGGCACAGAGAGGCAGTGTTTTTACAATCCATAAAAACAGGTCAACACCATGACATATAAAGAAGCCTGAAAATACAAAAACAAAGACAAAATTTGAAAGCAGCTAGGAATAAAAGATCGTTATTCTAAAAGGGCACACATATAAGCTTAGCAACAGACCTGTCCACTGAAACTTGGCAGGCCAGAAGGGAGTGGCAATAAATATTTAGTGTGCTGAATAGGAATATATATGAAGTGAAGAATGTTTTATCCACCAAAGCTGTCATTCAGAATAGAAGAGATAAAGACTTTTCCTGACAAACAAAAACTAAAGAAGTTAATGACCACTAAACAACCCCTGTAAGATATTTTAAGGAGTGCTCTCTGCTGGAGAAAAAAGACCAAAGGAACAAAGACTCCGAAGGACCAGAAAACATCACCAGATACACCAAAAGTATAGGTAATTCAACAGCAGTGACTTTTATCTTTCAAAAATCACTCAATGTTAATGGGCTAAATGCTCCAATTAAAAGATACAAGGTATCAAAATGGATTAAAAAACTATATTCATCTATATGCTACCTATAAGAGACTCTTTGTAGATCTTAAAACACCTTCATTGAAAACGAGAGGATGGAGAACCATCTTTCATGCTGATGGAGATCAAAAGAAGGTAGAGTAGCCATTCTTGTATTAGACAAACCAGAGTTGTTTGTTTGTTTTTTTACAAATAGCTTATTGTCAAATTAGTTTCCACATAACACCCAGTGGTCATCCCCACGAGTGCCCTCCTCCATGCCCATCCCCCCCACCCCCCTACATCCATCAGTCCTCAGTTTTTGTCAGCATTCAAGAGTCACTCATGGTTTGCCTCTCTCCCTTTCCCCCACCATTCCCTCCCTTCTTCCCCCCTTGTTCCTCAGTTAAGTTCCTCCTAATCCTCCTATACGTGCAAACATATGATATTTGTCCTTTTCTGCCTGACTTATTTCGCTTAGCATAACACCCTCAAGGTCCATCCATGTTGCTACACATGGCCAGATTTCATTGTTTCTCATTGCCATGTAGTATTCCATGGTATAGATAAACCACATCTTCTTGACCCATTCATCTGTTGATGGACACTTAGGCTCTTTCCATGTTTTAGCTATTGTGGAGAGTGCTGCTATGAACATTGGGGTATGTGCTCCTATGCATCAGCATTTCTGTATCCCTTGGGTAAATTCCTAGCAGTGCTATTGCTGGGTCATAGGGGAGTTCTATTGTTAGTCTCCTGAGGAACCTCCACACTGTTTTCCAGAGGGGCTGCACCAGTTTACATTCCCACCAACAGTGTAGGAGGGTGCCCGTTTCTCCACATCCTCGCCAGCATCTAGAGCTCTCTGATTGGCTCATTTTAGCCACTCTGACTGGCGTGAGGTGGTATCTCAGTGTGGTTTTGATTTGTATTTCCCTGATGAGGAGCGATGCTGAGCATCGTTTCATGTGTCTGTTGGCCATCTGTATGTCCTCTTTGGAGAAGTGTCTGTTCATATCTTCTGCCCATTTCTTCACTGGGTTGTTTGTTTTTCGGGTGTGGAGTTTGGTGAGTTTCCTTATAGATTCTTGATATTAACCCTTTATCTAATATGTCATTTGCAACTATCTTTTCCCATTCCATTGGTTGCCTGTTAGTTTTGTGGGTTGTTTCCTTTGCTGTGCAGAAGCTTTTAATCTTGATGAGGTCCCAATCGTTTATTTTTGCTCTTGATTCCCTTGCTTTTGGGGATGTGTCAAGTAAGAAGTTGCTGCGGTGGAGGTCAAGGAGGTTGTGTCCTGCTTTCTCCTCTAGGGTGTTGATAGTTTCCTGTCTCACGTTCAGGTCCTTTATCCATTTTGAGTTTATTTTTGTGCATGGTGTGAGAAAATGATCTTGTTTCATTCTTCTGCATGTTGCTGTCCAGTTCTCCCAACACCACTGTTGCAGATGAAATGACAAAAGACAAGACACACGAAAGACAGACACATACACAATTCCGGCCGGAGGGAGAAAACTTCCCGCAAGCCCCCTTGCAGTTTATTTTTATACCCCGGTAACTGGATACATACTGAAAAACACAAGATGTATTCTTTTACCAAATAAGGGCAAGAAGCCAAACACATTCCAAGGATGGGGGCGCGGGAAGCAAAGGGAGGAAGCGACCACAACATGTTTACTAAGAGACATGTCCATAACTCCAGCCTCCTCCTTATTTCTAAGGAGGGCATGTTCCCTCGTATGCGAGCAGATCATTAACCTTGGATATTGTGTGCAGGTCTCTTGGCAGAACATTCTGTTTGAAGGCATGATTTGCCCAAGCAGAGAGTCCCGTTTGCAGGCACATCCCCGCTTCCCTAACCACTCTCTCTCGTGGTCATTTTCGGGCTCCACACACCATCTGTTAAAAAGGCTGTCTTTTTTCCATTGGATATTCTTTCCTGCTTTAGACAAACCAGATTTTAAAACAAAGACTGTAACAAGAGATGAGGAAGGGCATTACATCATAATAAAGGAGTCTATTCATCAAGAAGAGCTAAAAAAGTTTAACTATGGCTCCAAAGTGGGAGCAGAAAAATATATAAATCAATTAATCACAAATATAAATGACAAATTAGACTAGATGGGCTTAACTGATATATTCAGAACATTTTATCCTAAAGTATACACACATTCTTCTTGAGTGCACTATTCTATTTTGCAGAATAGACCCACATACTGGGTCACAAATCAGGCTTTGAACAAGTATAAAAAGATCCATATCATGCCATGCTTATTCTATAAACACAATGCTATGAAACTTGAAATTAATCACAAGAAAAAATTGTAAATCCTTCAAATACATGTAGATAAAAAACATTCTACTAAAAAATGAATGGGTTTACCAGTAAAGGAGGAAGAAATTTTTTTTAAAAAAACATGGAAGCAAATGAAAATGAAAACACAACAGTCCAAACTCTTTGGAGAGCAGTAAAGGTAGTCCTAAGAAAGAAGCATATTGCAGTTGAGGTCTATCTCAAGATTACACCGAAACCTAATATCCAAAGCAAATTAAGACCAGAACCAGTAGAAGAAGAAAAATAACAAAGATTAGAGCAGAAATAAACGATACAGACACAACAAAAAAGAAGCCATAGAATAAGAACAATGAAATTTAAAGCTGGAATATTTGAATAAACAAAATTGATAACTTCTTTGACAGCTTTCTCACAGAGAATAGAGAAGATCTAAAAAGATAAAATCATGAATGAAAGACACATCACAAATAACACCACAGAAATTGAAAATATATATATATATAATAATGCTATGAAAAATTACATGCCACCAAACTGGACAATATGACAGAAATGGAGAAATTACTAGAAACTCACACACTACCAAAACTGAAACCGAAAGTAACAAAATTTGAGCAGGCCCATGAAAGCAGCAAATAAGTGAATCAAATATCAAAAATTTCCAACAAAGTAGAGTCCTGGGCCAGATGGCTTCCAAAAGGAATTCTACTAGACATTTAAATAGTAATAACAATTCTTCTTAAAGTGCCCCAAAAATAGAAATGGAAGGAAAGCTTCCAAATTTGTTCTATGAAGCCAGCATTACCTTGATTCCAAAACCAAAGACACCACTAAAAAGAATTACGGACCAATTTCCCAGACGAACGTGGATGCAAAAATGCTCAACAAGATAGTTGTTAATCAAAAATGCTCAACAAGGTATTTGTAAATCAACTTCAACAATACATTAAATAATTATTCATCATGATCAAGTAGGACTTATTCCTGGGGAGCAGAGCTGGCTCAATATTTGTGAATCAATGTGATAAATCAGCTTAATAAAAGAAAGAATAGGAACCAAATGATCCTGTCAGAAGATGCAGAAAAAGCAGTTCGACTTTCGCTTGGGTCATGATCTCGCGGTTCGTGGGTTCGAGCCCCGCGTCGGGCTCTGTGCTGACTGCCAGCTCAGAGCCTGGAGCCTGTTTCAGTCTGTGACTCCCTCTCTCTCTGACCCTCCCCTGTTCACGCTGTCTTCCTCTCTCCTAGAAATAAATAAAACATTAAAAATTTTTTTTTCAAAACAAAATATTTTATAAAATGTAGTGTAATTTCTTGATAAAAATCCTAAAGAAAGTAGAGATAGAAAGCACTGGGTGTTATATGTAAACCAACTTGGCAATAGACTATTAAAAAAAAAAAAGAAAGGAAAGAAAGAACATACCTCAACATCATAAAGCTGTATATGAAAGGCCTACGGTTAATACCATCCACAATGGGGTATAATTAAGAGCTTTTCTTGTAAGGAACATGATAGGGATGTCCACTTTCACCATTGTTATTCAACATAGTACTGGAAGTCAGACACAGCAATCAAACAACAAAAAGAAATAAAAGGTTCCATATTGCCAAATAAAGTCAAACTTTCACTCTTCACAGATGACATCTTACACAACACAGAAACCTGAAAGTCTCCATCAAAAAACTTGTAGAGCTTATAGGTAAATTCAGCAAAGTCACTGGATATAAAACCAATGTGTAGAAATTTGTTGCATTTCTATAAGCCAATAATGAAGCAGTAGTAAAAGGAATCAAGGGAACAATCCCATTTACAACTGCACCAAAAGCCATAAGATACCTAGGAATAAACCCAACCAAAGAGGCAAAATATCTGTCTCTGAAAACTATAGAAAATTTGTGAAAGAAACTGAAGAGGACACACAAAAATGGAAAAACAGTCCATGCTCATGGATTGGAAAACAAAAATTGTGAAAATGTCAGTAATACCCAAAGCAATCTACACATTCCATACAATCGCTATCAAAGGAACACTACTATTCTTCACAGAGACAGAAGAAACAATCCTAAAATTTGTATGGAACTAGAAAGGCCCCGCATGGCCAAAGTAATGGTTCAAATAAAATCAAAGCTGGAGTTACCACAATTCCAGACTTTAAGCTGTATTACAAAGCTTTAATTATGAAGACAGTATGGAACTGGCACAACAACCACCACAAACACTCAGATCAAAGGAACAGAATAGAAAACCCTGAAACGGACCCACAAATGTATTTCCAACTAACCAACAACAAACCAGGAAAGAGTATTCAATGGAAAAAGACAGAATTCAGCAAAGTTGTTGGGGAAAAGAGAGACATTAAGAAGAATAAAGTGGATGGCTTTCTTATACCATATTAAAAAATAAATTTCAAAATTGATGAAACACCTAAACATAAAACAAAAACAATATATCAAAATTCTAGACAAGAAAGCAGACAGTAACCTCTTTTACCCCTGCCACAGTAACTTATTATTAGACATGTTTGCTGAGGAAAGGGAAATAGAAGCAAAAATGTATTAGAGGGACAATGAAGAAATGGGAAGAAAACATGGATATTTATTCAACGAAGACAACTAGATGGTTAACAGGCACATGAAAAGATGTTCAGTATCACTCCTCATCAGGGAAATACAAGTCAAAACAAAATTAAGATACCACCTCTAACTGGTCAGAGTGGCTAAAATAACAACTCAGGAAACAATAAATGTTGGTGAGGATGTGGAGTGGATACAAACATATATCCCTAATTAATACAATTACAGATATACTGAACAAAGCATTCATAAAACAAAATCAACAACAATCATTTATTTTAGTGATACAAAATTGTTCAACATCTGCAAATCACACAAAATGACACACAACTTAAGAAAATAAAGTGTACACATTTTATGAAAATGAAGAGTATAAGTTCTGGTTCAAGAAAAAAGAATTTGAAAAAATTTCAGTGATAATTCATGATAAACCCTCTTACAGAGGAAAGCACCATATCAATGCTGAAGCCAAGAGCTAAAATTATAGTCAGTGATGAAATACTGAAAGTATTTCCTTAAAAACAGGAACAAGACAAGAATGTTCACTTTCACCATTTTTATTCAATATACTCTTGGAAATTCTAGCTACAGCAAAGATACAAGAGAAAGAAATAAAGATATTCAGATTGAAGTAAACTATCACATTTTCAGATGACATGATACTATCTATATATAGAAAACCTTTTTTTTTTTAATTCATATGTTTGTTTATTGGGATATTAGGGTATATTACTAATATTGACTTTTTATTT
>JAESUZ010004086.1:0-104670 GCA_017311185.1 Proteles cristata cristata | reverse complement strand
CCCCCTAGTACTTTGAATATACTGTGCTACTCTCTTCTGGCCTGCAAAATTTCTGCTGAAAGGTCCTGTGATAGATGGAGATTCCCTCGTAGGTAACAAGTTGTTTTGCTGCTTTTAATTTTTTATTTTATTTTTAAATATTTATTTATTTTTTTGGCAGAGTACATGTTGGGTAGGGGCAGAGAGAGCAGGACAGAGGATCTGAAGTAGGCTCTGTGCTGACAAACTGACAGCAATGAGCCTGATGTGGGGCTCAGACTCACAAATTGTGAGACCATAATCTGAGCCGAAGTTAGATGTTCAACCAACTGAGTCACCCAGGTGCCTTTCTCTTGCTGCTTTTATATTCTTTTCTTATTTCTAACTTTTGTCATTTTAATGACAAAGTTATTGGGTTGCTCTTATTTGTAGCTTTCTGAACTTCTTGAATTTGGATGTCCATTTCCTTCTCCAGGTTAGGAAGATGTCCAGCCATTATTTCTTCAAATAAGATTCCTGCCCCTTTCTCTCTCTTTTCTTCTTCTAGGAGCCCTATGTTGTGAATGCCAGTCCATCTGATGTTGTCCCATTTGTCCCGTAAGCTATCTTCCTTTTTTTTTTTTTTTTCCATTTTCATTCTTTTTTCTGCTCTGATTGGGTAAGTTCCACTGCCTTATCTTTGAATTAACGGATTCTTTCTTATGTTTCATCTAGTCTGTTGTTGAACCCCTCTAATGTATTTTTCAGTTTAGAAGTTCTATGGTTTCTATTGTATTTTCCATCTCTGTTGGTGTTCTCACTGTATTTATCCATTTTTTTCCCCCAGTTTAGTGAGCATCTTTATGATCATTACTTTTAACTCTTTATCAGGTAAATTATTGTCTCTATTTCATTAAGATTTTTTTTTCCAGAGATTTTATCTTATTCTTTCCTTTGGAATAACTGACTTTTGTTTTCTTTCATGGATTGAGTTTTTGATGTTGTATCTAAAAAGTCATGGCCAAACCAAGGCTACTTCAATTTTTTCCCTATGTTATCTATTAGGAATTTTACAGTTTTGCACTTTACATTTAGGTTTAATTTTGTTAATTTTTGTGAAAGAAATTAGATCTGTATCTTTTTTTAAATTCACTTAGCCACTCTATGTTTTTTTGTTTTTGTTTTTGTTTTTTTTTGCATGTGTGGATGTACAATCTTTCCAACACCGTTTGCTTAATAAAAGTCTGTCCTTGGGGCACCTGGGTGGCTCAGTCGGTTAAGCATCCGACTTCGGCTCAGGTCATGATCTCGCGGTTCGTGGGTTCGAGCCCCGCGTCGGGCTCTGTGCTGACTGCCAGCTCAGAGCCTGGAGCCTGTTTCAGTCTGTGACTCCCTCTCTCTCTGACCCTCCCCTGCTCACACTGTCTCTCTCTCTCTCTCTCTCTCAGAAATAAATAAAACATTTAAAAAAAAAAAGTCTGTCCTTTCTCCATTGAATTACCTTTGCTCTGTTGTCAAAGATCAACCTACTGTATTTGTATGAACTTTATTAGACTCTTTGTTTTGTTTCATTGATTTATTTATCTATTAAGCAATACCACCCTGCCTGGGTCACTGTAGCTTTATAATAAGCTTTATAGAAAGTCTTTTGTTTTGTTTTGTTTTCAAATTTAAATCCAAGTTAGCTAACATACTGTGAAATAATAATGACAGGAATAGAATTTAGTGATTCATCACTTACAAATAACACCCAGTGCTAATGGCAACAAATGTCCTCCTCAATGCCCCTCACTCCTTTAGCCCTTCCCCCAACCCAACACCCTACCTGCAACCCTCAGTTTGTTCTCTGTATTTAAGTTTCTTTTATGATTTGTCTCCCTCTCTTTTTATATTATTTTTGCTTCTCTTCCCTTATGTTCATCTGTTTTGTATCTTAAATTCCACATCTTTATGATCATGTTTTTCCTTCTTCGGCATGTTGAAGTGATAGATAAGGTTAATTGATTTTCAAGTACTGAACCAGTATTGCATTCTGGAATAAATCCCAGTTGGTCACGATGTATAGTTCTTTTTATACATTGTTGAATTTGACTTGCTAATTTTAAGTATTTTTGCATGTTTGTTCATGAGAAATGTTGGTCTGTAACTTTATATATTTATAATGTCTTTGTCTAGTTTTGGTATTAGTTTTATGCTGGCTTTATAGAATGGGTTAGGAAGGGTTCTCTTTGCTTTGATTTTCTGGAATAGATTGTAGACTATCAGTATTACATATTACTTGAAGCCTAACTTTATATTAGTATACCCGTCCCTGCTCTCTTTTAGTTATCATTCCTCATATATTATGATGCTCTCTTTTTGGAATTGTTAGGTCTTATGGAGAATTGATCCCTTTATCATTATGACCCCTTTTATCTCTGAAAATTTTCCCTGATCTCTTACCTGCTTTGTGTGAAATTAATGTGGCTGCTCCAGCTTTCCTAGTGTTAGCATGGTATATTTTTCTACATTCATTTACTTAATTTTTTTATTATGGTAAAATATACATAACATAAAATTTACCATTTTAACCATTTTAAATGTACAATTCAGTGGCATTGAATACATTCACAATGTGCAACTATCACCACTGTCTCCAGAAGTCTTTCATCATGGAAACATTGATCACAGAAGCTCTATACTCAATAAACAATAAGTTCTCATTATTCCCTCCCATCAACCTGTAATAGTCTTTATTATATCTTCTGTTTCTGTGAATTTGCCTGTTCTAGGTTTCTCAATGTTATAAATTCAATTTTTATGTTCCCTCAAAATTTATATGTTAAACCTTACCTCCCAGTGTGATGGTATTAGGAAGTGGAGACTTTGAGAGGTAGTTAGGCTTAGATGAGGTCGTATAGGTGGAGCCCACATGAATGAGATTAATGCCCTTTTAAGAGTCATGAGAGAGCTTGCTTCTCCTGCTCTGCTCTCCACCACATGAAGATACAATGAAAAGTCAGTAGTCTGCAACCTGTAAGATGGCTCTTACCAGAAAGTGACCTTGCTGGCACCCTGATCTCAGAATTTCCAGCCCACATAACCATGAAAAATACTTTTCTGTTGTTTATAAGCCATCTAGTTATGTTATTTTGTTATAGCAACCATACCTAATCAAAACATTTATAAGCAAAATGATACAATATTTGTCCTCTTCTGTTTGACTTGTTTACCTTTGGGAGTTTTCCATGTTACGCCATGTATCAGAATTTCATTCCTTTTTAAGGACGAATAATATTTAATTGTATATATATATATCACATTCTAAAAAATCCATTCATCTGTTGATGGATGTTTAGGTTGTTTTTATCTTTGGTCTATCATGTATAATGCTATGAATATTGGTATACAAATATCTGTTTGAGTCTTGTCTTGCTTTCAGTTCTTTTAGGTATATACCTGGAAATGGGATTGCTGGATCAAATGATAATTATGTTTAATTTTTTAAGGAATTCCATACTATTTTCCACAGTGGCAGCACCTTTAAGCATCTTTTTATGTTCTTATAGGCTATTTGTATATTGTCTTTGGAGAAATGTCTATTCAAATCCTTTGATTTGATTGGATTGTCTGTTGTTGAGTTTTAAAAGTTCTCTATCTGTTCTGGATATTAATCTCTTATCAGATATGTGGTTTGCAAACATTTTCACCAAGTCTGAATGTTGTCTTTCAAGTCTCCTGATAGTATCATTTGATGCAAAAAAAAAATTTTTTTTTCATTTATCTATTTTGAGACAGAGACAGCTCAAGTGGGGGAGGGGCAGAGAGAGAGAGAGACAGAGAATCCCAAGCAGTCCCTGTGCTGACAGCAGGGCTTGAACCCATGAAACTGTGAGATCATGACCTGAGCCAAAACTGTGAATCGTATACTTAACTGACTGAGCCACCTAGGTGTCCTGAGGCACAAAGTTTTATATTTTGATGTCTATTTGTTTTTGTTGTTGTGGCTTATGCCTTTGGTGCCATACCAAGAAATCTTTGTCAAATCCAATTTCATGAAATTTTTCTCTTATGTTTTTTTCTAAGAGTTTATGTTAAGGATTCAGCTTCATTGTTTTGCATGTGTATTGACTGTGGATTAACAATTTTTCAGCACCATTTGTTGATCCATCTCTTTTCTTTTAATTCATCTGTATCTTTATATGTGAAGTGGTTTTCTTACAGACAACGTAGAGCTGAGACATTTTTTTACCTACTCTGATACTCTCTGTCTTTTAATTGTTATATTTAGACTATTCACATTTAAAGTGATTATTGTTATAGTTGGGTTAATATCCACCATTGTAACTGCTTTCTATTCATTGCCTTTGTTCTTTGTTTTTTGTTTTGTTCTGTTTGTGTGTGTGTGTATGTTTGTGTGCGTGTGCATGTGTGTGTTTTGTATTCACATTTTCTGCCTTCTCTGGTTTAATCAAGCATTTTATAAATTCCGTTCTTTTTCTTTCCTTAGCATATCAATTATACTTTAAAAACATGTTTCAATGGCTATTTTAGAATTCACCATACACAGTTACAATTAGTTTAAGTCCACTTTCTTTTTTTTTTTTTTTTAATGTTTTTTTATTTTTATTTCTAGGACAGAGAGAGACAGCGTGAGCAGGGGAGGGTCAGAGAGAGAGGGAGTCACAGACTGAAACAGGCTCCAGGCTCTGAGCTGGCAGTCAGCACAGAGCCCGACGCGGGGCTCGAACCCACGAACCGCGAGATCATGACCTAAGCGAAAGTCGGACGCTTAACCGACTAAGCCACCCAGGCGCCCCTAAGTCCACTTTCAATTAGCATTGTACTTCTTCATGGGTAGTGCAGGTATCTTATAACAGAGTCTTTCTGACTCCTCTCTCCCATTCCTTACAACATTCTGTCATTCATTTCACTTATATATAAACTATAATCCTCTAATATATTATTGATATGTATTATTATATTATTAAATATATGTTATACATTTAATCTAATCATCAAATATATGATTATATTATTATACAATTGTTGTATAATATATATTATTATTTTGTACAAACTATTATTTCTTAGCTCAGTTAACAATAAGAAAAATAAAAGATTTTCTTTTACTCTCATTTATTCATTCTTGAATGCTTTTCCTTTTTTTTTTTTATGTAGATCTAAGTTTCTGGACTCTATTAATTCCCTTGTCTCTGAAGATCTTTTTTTTTTTTTTAAAGATTTTTATTTATTTCTAGGAGAGAGAGAGAGAGACAGCGTGAGCAGGGGAGGGTCAGAGAGAGGGAGATACAGACTCCGAAATAGGCTCCAGGCTCTGAGCTGGCAGTCAGCACAGAGCTGGATGCGGGGCTTGAACCCACGAACCGCGAGATCATGACCTAAGCGAAAGTCAGACGCTTAACTGACTAAGCCACCCAGTCGCCCCTCTGAAGATCTTTTTAAAAACATTTCTTGCAAGGCATGTTTCCAGGCAACAAAATCCCTCTTTTAATTTTGTTTATTTTATTTTATTTTTTTTGGTGTGAGGTCTTTATTTCTACTTCACTTTTGAAGGGTAGTGGCACTTGATCCAAAATCCTAGATTATTTTCTTCCTATTATTTAAATATTTTGCTCCATTTTTTCCTCACATGGTTTCTGAGGAGAAGTTTGATGTAATTCTTTGCTCCTTTATAGGTAAGGTTTTTTCCCTCTTTGTTTCTTATAATTTTCCTTGTTCTGTCTAGTGATATTAATACAATCTCTTTAAAGAATATTATCCCAATGCCATTTGATAGGCTGTTCTAAAGAAGAAAGGAGTAAAGAAAATTTACTAATTTATTTGCCTAAGCTAATGTGTTATGGCATCTAAAACCCAACTCAAATGGCCCTCACACACATATGCACTCACTCACAAAGCACCCTTATTTTTAAATCTTACATATGGATTTAGCAGAAAATACCCAACATAAGAGTGTCTGAATGGCTCAGTTGGAAGAGCATGTGACTCTTGATATCAGGGCCGTGAGTTTGAGGCCCCCGTTGGGTGTAGAGATTACTAAAAAAAAAAAAATAATAATAATAATAATAAAGAAACTTTTAAAAAATCTCAACATATACTTAAAGAAAATGTATTACAAGAAACATACAATATGGCTAAACAAAGTTCAATTAAAGAATGAAAAAATCCTTTGACTTAGAAACTCCATTCATTAATAATTAAGAATAGAAGTCTTATGATCATCTTGATCAATTCTATGAAGTCATTTGAAATAAATTTAATATGCATTACTGTGAAGACTTCCAAACCTTAGTATAGCAGAATAATTTGGTATTTTAATAGGTAG
Source organism: Proteles cristata cristata (assembly GCA_017311185.1). Classification (NCBI taxonomy): domain Eukaryota; kingdom Metazoa; phylum Chordata; class Mammalia; order Carnivora; family Hyaenidae; genus Proteles; species Proteles cristata. The sequence continues at coordinate 98,384 of JAESUZ010004086.1, read as the reverse complement.
TACTAGGGTTTGTTTAATGATGGAATGGTCTCTCTGTTTTTGACAATACTTTGGTTAGAAGGCAAAGCCCTGAAAGAGTGCTTTGTTCTAGAATGACCAAAGAGGAAAGAGTGACAATGCCTGGAAGTTCTGGAAACAGAACTTCCAGGAAGGGGAAAAAAGATGGGAGGGAAGCAGAAGAGGGTTGTGTGGTTGAGCAAACTGGGTAGAAGTCTAAGATTCTTGGAGAAATTTGTTAGTGAGCAATTCCCAACTGGCGAGTTGACCAAAGGACTTACGAACAGGCATGTCTAAGGTTCAATTTACAGTTGGTGCTGTAGCAGGAAAGCTTCACCTCTCACTCCAACCCTAGGCAAAGATCTTCTTTGTGTGAGTTTCTATGAGGGAAACCCAAAGAAAAGGGGAGGTTGAGTTTCTCACCTCCTGCTGAAGCACAGAGTAGAACATGGTGATAGGAGGATCTATGGAATTGCAAGAGTGCAGCCAGAGCAGAGAAATAGGGCTGGCCCTCTGGAGCCTGCAGAAATCTTGGAAAGGATGTTAGGTTTCCCTTCAGGTGTGCAGTGTGGATTCGAGTCAACTTTTTGGTAAATATCCAAGGACAGAATGACTTCAACTGAAATCTGCATTATTTTAAGAATATACATGATCTATTTGTGATTCTTATCATGTTAAGACACACAAACACATGCAAATATAGTGTACAAATTTCAAATAGACTAAAGATTAGAGTTATACCATGAGAATCTACAAGAAGGAAATAGGGGTAAGTATTTTTTATAATCTTGAATAGAGAGAACCTTCTAGGGATGACACCATATTCAAGAAGCTAAGTAGGTAAAGACTGATAAATCTCAGAACATATAAATTCAGTTCCTTTGCACAGAAAAAGAAAAGTACAATAAACCCACAAAAGATGAGCTGGGACAGAATATTTGTGATATATGTGAGCAATGGTTAAGTGTTCCTAGTAAAAAGAAGAACTGTTATAAGTCTGAAAGAAAAGAATAAAAGACTCAATAGAAAAAATAAGTAAGCATCTCACAGAAAAGGAAACACATAGAGCAAATATAAACATGAAAAGATGCATACCCTCATTCTTAGGTAGGAGATGAAAAATAGAAATAATAAGGGTTGACTACAGGATTTTAAAAATTCATTATACCCAGTGCTGGTGAGAGTGCGGTGAAATAGTCATTCTCCTGTATTATTCACTGGAAAATATATCAGAATAATGTTTTTGGAGACAATTTTACATTATCTCCTGGCAATTTATGGTACTCACAAGAGCACATAGAAGTACATGATGGTTTGACTATATGCAGGCAGGACCGGGTGCTGTTATGCACTCAGGCTCTGGAACCAGACTGCCAGGGATCAGATAATAGCTCAGCAACTTCCTAGCTGTGTGACTCTGACAAGCTACTTTACCTACAAGGGCCTCATCTATAGGGTAGAGATAATAACATATTTATCTCATGAGTTGTTGTGAAGAGTAGACATATTTACATACATTGGAGGGATGCCTAGCACGTAGATATTGATCACTGCAACATTAGTCCAAAGAAAACATCTAATTGCTCCTCAGTAGCATGTTGCCTAAGTAAAGCACAGTATAATAGCTCCATGGGCTGCCATGTTCCATTCAAGTGAATGGAGCAAACCTCCCTTTAACCAGGAGCTCAAAGTCCCCACTTTGTTAAATCCTAGGGCATTACTTGTTCCAGGATATCATAATTTTCCACATTGCTTCCTTTATTTATGTCAGAATCTTTAGCTGCTAGTAAGACAAGTGGCAATTTCAAAGACAAGTATTTTATTTTGTTTTATTTTATTTTATTTTGTTTTGTTTTGTTTTCTTTTGTTTTGTTTTAAGTAGGCTCCATGCCCAGTGAGGAACCTAATGCACAGTTTGAACTCATGACCCTAAAATCAAGACCTGAGCTGAGATCAAGAGTTGGACACTTAACCAATTGAGCCGCCCAGGCACCCCAAGACAAATATTTTATTAAATGGTGGATATTGAGAGCTTTATTCTTAGGCTCTTCTCTTGTGTCTTTTGCCTTAGAGCAGAGTTTCTCAACAATGGCACCATTGACATTTTGGAAGGATAATTCCTTGTTGGGACCATTCTGTCCATTTAAAAATGATTAACAGCATCCTTGTCCTCTAGCAACTAAATACCTATAGCACTCCCAAGTTCTGAAAACCAAGGATGTCTCCAGATGTTGTGAAAGGTCCCTTTTAGGGGGTGGGTGTGAGCCACTGTGGGTTGCTTTAAGAGGCTGGGAGTGGTGGGGGGGCTGTTACTTCTGCATAATTATGAAAATGATTCTCTTCATCAAGGTGGAGATTATAGTTCAGATTTTGAATTTGAAGCAGTTAGGAAAAGATTTCCTTTCCTAAGTTGGACCTCAGATTGCACTGCCTCTGAAAATTAATGTTCATGGTGTGTGTGTGTGTGTGTGTGTGTGTGTGTGTGTGTGTGTGTGTGTGTGTGTGTGATTATTTGACCCAATAGTTATCCACTGAGCTCTTGAATGAATAAGTAAGCACAGTTTCTACTTAATCTGGAGCAAAGTCCTTGGAAGTGTCCAGATATGGAGTGCCTATGTCCCATCAGATTTTCATGCTTCAGAAAGTCCACTTTTCTTATAATTTTTAATTCATTAATGTTTTAAATCAGCAATATATTACATGGCTCAAAACCAGAAAGCTATAAATGAGTATAGAATGAAAGGTCTTTTCCCCATCCCTGTCTCTGGACACCTGGGCCCTTCCCATGAAGTAGCCACATGAGCAGTTACTTAGTTATCCTTCTAAATATATTTTATGCATATAGAAATATATATATATATAATTTTGTCTCTATTTTTTAAAGAAAAAAATGACAACATACTGGATATACTGTTCTGCACCTTCATTCAGACTCTTTTATGCACACATAGCATACATTCACCATTCCCTCCTTCTTAACAGAGCTCTGACTTTGTGCAGCTTTCCACAGATCTCCACCTGCAGAACCCTCACATGCCTTAGGGGAAGTGGATTCCAAGCCCAGTCTTGGAAGATGGTTGGTCAAGGAGTGACCCATTCTCCTTGACCTAGATCAGTTCACAAATGAGAATAAGATCCAATTCAGGCTAGTGAACAAGCTGAGAAATTTGTTGGGCAATTCAGGAAAGATCTTTTTGACAGAGCTATGGAAGGGACTCTTTCTCACTTCCTCTGGATATTGCTGTATAAGGAAGTGAAGGCGAGGCCGACACTTTAGGCATGGCACTGGAGAACTGGAGTGCCTGGATTAAGCCAGGCCTGAGCTGACTACTGCTGTCCATCCAGGAATAGAATGGAAGGTTGATATCACTTTTAGCAGTCTAGGGTGGGGTCAAGGGGCAGTCATGTGGTAGCTATAATATTAAATGCAAAGCCATTTCAAATCCAAGTCTGGTGTGGCTGGCAGGCTATTGGTTTACAACAGTAAAATCCTCTCTGATATATAGTGTGTTACAGTCTAAAGAGACATTGAGGTCTCACTTGAGAATAACCATGCAAGGCAATACCTGTGCCCCACTGCACCAAAAAATAAAAGAAAACACAGCAGGTCCATGTGCTTGTCCAAGGCCACATGTTTTAGAAGAGGCATATCTGGAATCTGACCCAACTTTATTTCCATATCAAGGTTACTTTCCCTGATTTTCCTCCTAACTCCAGGCTGATCTGGCTCAAGGTAGGTGTGCTCACAAACACATACTAGGGCCCACACCACCCTCTGGAGTAGCAGGACTAGGAAGCTCTGGAAGGTCGTGAAGTAGGAAGGAAGCAGGAAGAGTCCTGATGGGAAACAACTATGGTCACTGACACTGCTGCCACCATGACAATATGATCTCTGACCTCCGAACCTGCCCAGTTCCTTGAATCATGACAGTCAAGATTCAGTGTCCTGGGGGGCACCTGGGTGGCTTAGTCGGTTAAGCGTCCGACTTTCGCTTAGGTCATGATCTCGTGGTTTGTGGGTTCGAGCCCCGCGTCGGGCTCTGTGCTGACTGCCAGCTCAGAGCCTGGAGCCTGTTTCAGTCTGTGACTCCCTCTCTCTCTGACCCTCCCCTGCTCACGCTGTCTCTCTCTCTCTCTCCTAGGAATAAATAAAAATATTAAAAAAAAAAAAAAAGAAAAAAGATTCAGTGTCCTGGAAGTCAATGTGCGAGTCTCCAGACTACACTGGGGCAGAGGAGAAAGATCTGGTGCCTTCATCTGACGGAAGATTCCCATGGACATTGGGGTGCTATGCTAGAGAGACCTCAGTGACAAGTGTTCCCATAGACTCTAAGGCTCTTGCCATCTCCAAAACTCTGGTGATAAATACAGTGATTATCCTTTAGTGATCTCCTCTTGCTGGAAAATTTTATTTTTTCTTCTTTCTTATAATGCTTCAATTAATCTAACAAAAATCCAATGCCATGGATGAGAATACAGTTGACTATGGGGTCAGAGAGCTGACCTCAATCAAATGTGAGGAAAAAAAATATGTGTGAGCAATAATGTCCTTGGTCTCCAATTTAGTCACAGAGCTTCAGCTGGGTTTATGAATGTCATTTGGGCATGTGAGAGGGATTGCACACACGCTTTGTTCCTGCATGAGCCCAGGCATGCCACAATGGTGTGGTTGCATTTTGTTTTTAATCCTAGGTTCATTTTTAGATCTTAAAACACAAAATGCAATTCAGGAAGTGTGAATTTACTTGAACCAAACTGAAAAAAGGTTTTCTCAGCCTCTGCAAAATGAAGCTGCAGAATTCGCAAGAGTTTTAATTATAACACACTAAATAAATACAATAAGCTGCTCTTTGCTCTGAGGTTGAAATCTCTATTTTTATCTCCAAGCAAATAAGAGACCAGAAGGGAAAGTTACTATATTATGAGTGGATGATTGAATCTAAGCATCAACAAATTCTTTGACATTATTTTACACTGTCTGCTAAAGAAAATAATTTATCAGAAGACATTACTATAAACAAACTAAGCAAAAATTGTAAGATTTTTTAGAAAAAATTTCTTCATATAGGCAAAGAAAAATTGAGAATATTAAAACATTGCTCTGCATATTTATGGTCTATACACATAATGATGTATTTATTCAGCCTTAAAAAGGAAAGGAGGGGCACCTGGGTGTCTCAGTCGGTTAAGCATCCGACTTCAGCTCAGGTCACGATCTCACAGTTAGTGGATTCGAGCCCCGCGTTGGGCTCTGTGCTGACAGGCAGCTCAGAGCCTGGAGCCTGTTTCAGATTCTATATCTCCCTTTCTCTTTGACCCTTCCCTGCTCACGCTGTCTCTCTCTCTCTCAGAAATAAATAAAACATTACTCTTTTTTTAAAAGAAAGGGAAAGGAATTCTGACACTTGCTACAAAGCAGATGAACCTTATGGTTCATGGAGGACATTGTGGTACGTGAAATAAGCCAGTCATAAAAAAACAAATATTGTATGATTCCACTTAGATGAGTTTCCTAGAGTAGTCAAATTCAGAGAGACGGAAAGTAGAATGGGGGTCCAAGGGGCGGGAGAAGGGAGGAATGAGGAGTTTAATGGGTGCAGAATTTCAATTTTGTAAGATGAAAAAGTTCTGGATGTAGATGGTGGCGATGTCTGCACATCATGAATGTATTTAACACCATTGAGCTATACACTGAAAAATCGTTAAAATGGTAAATTCTAGGTTATATATATTTTATCACAATAAAAAATGAAAACAAAACTAAACAAAACACTGCTCTGAAATAACTTTAAAATATAATTCTCATTTTGTATTTCAGAAGAGAGAGAGGGAAAAACTCTCCCTTTCTTGTCTCCCACATTCTCCAGGGCCTTGGAACTCAGGCCATGAAAATGAAGGTCACAGCTGGGCTCTGGAGGAAATTGGGGATGCAGGAAGACAACACCCGGGACGTAGTTGGTTGGGACTTTGGAGGGCTGCAGGGGGAGGCAAGGCCTGGGGGAATACTGCCCTGCCTTCCTGTCCAATGGCCTCACTTCCTTGCTTCTCTCCTAGAAGAGTCTATCAGAACTGATTTTTGTCCCCAGGAATGGGCCTAGGGTGACAACTCTGGACTGAATTCTTCCCTTCCTTGGAGATCACATCATAGAACCCACTCTTCCATACCAGCATAAGAAAGGGACAGCAAGTGGACACAAATCCCTTGCAAGGAGAAGAGAACAGACATGAATATTTCCACTTTCTTCATTTTCAAAGCAACCCATACTACAGATGAGGAAACTGAGGTTTGTGAAGTGAAGAAGCTAGAAGTCCACACTTCGCTGATTGGCTGAAGCCAACATGAACCCAACTTTGTCTGACTTAAAGCTTTAAATTACACCAAGATCATTTCTAAGTAAAAGATTTGATCCTTATAGTCACACACACAAACACACACACACACACACACACACACACACACACACACACACACACACACACACTTAACAAGTTGCCAAACCAACTTGTTTGGGAAGTTCGGTCAAATGACTGCTCAAGAAGTTTTATAGAGGCAATCTTATTTTGAATATTTACATCATTTTTACTACAGTTATTAAATCATTTCATGATGTTTCAGAAGTGAATGGGATAGTTATTTTTTTAATGTTTATTTTTGAGAGAGAGTCCAGAGGAGAGGCAGAGAGAGAGAGGGAGACAGAGTATCCAAACAGGCTGTGCACCATGAGCACAGAGCCTGATTTGGGGCTCAAACTCACGAATCCTGAGACCAATTTGAATGCTTAACCAACTGAGCCACCCAGGTGTCCCTGAATGGGATGTACCTTTATGATCTATTTTTTAAAGGCACAGAACATTAGTTTTTTTCTTTAATGTTTATTTATTTATGAGAGGGAGAGAGAGAGTAAGAGACAGAGTGCGAGCAGGGGAGGGGCAGAGAGAGAGGGAGACACAGAACCTGTAGCCGGCTTCAGGCTCTGAGCTGTCAGCACAGAGCCCGACTCGGGGCTCGAACCCACAAACCGCGAGATCATGACCTGAGCCAAAGTCGGACATTTACCGACTGAGACACCCAGGTGCCCCAGGGCATTAGTTTTGAAATCACCCAGTATATTTGTCTTATTCTCTGTCCCCCATTATTATTCATCATAAAATATGAAACAGGAGAGATTTCACAGCCAATCAAACCAGAGTTTAGAATTGGAGGGCCCTGCAGTTCTCCCATGCTTGGGTCAAAGCAGCCCCCTTCTGTAGGCTTCTCCTTACCCCTGAGCCCACATGACCACCAGCGGGTGTTGCCTGTGTGCTCAGCCCAGGGCACCTGCGGGGAGAAACATCTTCATCCAGGCTCTGTGGAAAACACTGGGGCTTGTTCCCATAGCTGCTTTACTTACTCTATTTTTTTAAAAAATTTTTAAATGTTTTATTTATTTCTGAGAGAGAGAGAGCGAGAGAGAGAGAGAGTGCATGAGCAGGGGAGGGTCAGAGAGAGAGGGAGGCACAGAATCTGAAACAGGCTCCAGGCTCTGGGCTGGCTGTCAGCACAGAGCCCAATGCGGGGCTCGAATCCACGAACTGTGAGATCATGACTTGAGCCGAAGTCGGACACTTAACCCACTGAGCCACCCAGGTACCTCATTGCTTTACTTACTCTAAAGATTCATCAACTCAAGAAAAATATGTTTAAGCCACAGTGCTTGGCTTGGAGTTTTGAAGATCAATAGTATCTATTTTGAGGATACACTTGGGACTTTCCAGATTCTTTTTATTTACTTTATATTGGTGGTACTGATACCTGAGGGCTGTTTGCGCAGGGCAGCTCACTCCACATTGCTCAATTTCTCTGTAGACTTTTGGCTGTAGCTCTGGTTCTTGTCTCTCCATTCATACTCCTTTAGACCTGAAGCTTGTCTGTCCTGTTCATCCCTGTAACTCAAACACTTAAACATGCAACCTCTCCTCTCATCTCTCAGGGAGGTTCAGATGCCTCTTCTGGTTGAGAGATGTATGGTTGGACCATCTTAAGTTGTCAGTTTTGTTGGCCATTTTTGTCCTGGAAAAAGGGCAATTTCATACCCTTCATTTTAATACCTCTGTCTTGATAAACTACCTGCCTTTGTGACCTAATACAGGGGACATGTAGTTCCTCTGTCAAAGCATTTATCTGAGCAAACCAATTCTTGTTGTATCCATATTTCCTCTTGGGTGACATGTATGGCATGGCCACATGGCTTCAGTGCCATCTTCCCGGCATGGAAAACTAAACTATTTACTGGCTTCCCATGGAGAACCCCTCACTCTTTTTGTGACTAGTTCCCTTCCTCTGGACCATTCTACCTGGATGATCTATCTCTGCGGGTATAATAACAAGAATAATCTGAAATATTATTCCTGTTCAGTTTAAGCAATAAATTACACTTTCTTTCATTTTTCTCTTTAGCTAAAAGCTTTACACAAAGTTAAAATTTCTTCCTAATTATTTAAACAGTAAAAAGAATGCAACATGTAGATGATTTGTTTTTTTGGGTGTTGAGTTGTATCAGTTCTTCATGTATTTTGGATACTAACCCTTTGTCAGATATGTCATTTGCAAATATCTTCTCCCATTCAGTAGGTTGTCTTTTAGTTTTGTTGACTGTTTCCTTCACTGCAGAGAAGTTTCTTTATTTTGATGCAATCCCAATAGTTTATCTTTCCTCTTAATTCCCTTGCCTGAGGAGACATATCTAGAAAAATGTTGCTACGGTATGTATCAGAGAAATATTTTTGTGGATGGTGATCACACTACTGTAATGTAATTGTGCTACAAGTATTTATCCCCCCAAATACAAAAACACTAATTCAAAGGAATACATGCACCCCTGTGTTTATTGTAGCATTATTTACAATAGCCAAACTATGGGAGCTGCCCAAGTGTCCATCACCAGATGAATGGATAATAAAAAGTGATTTTATATATGCATATAAAATTATATATATATATATATCACAGAATATTATTATATTATAAAAAGAATGAAATCTTACTATTTGCAACAACATGGATGGAGGTAGAGAGTATAAAGCTAAGTGAAAGAAGTCAGTCAGAGAAAGACAAATACTATATGATATCACTCATATGTGGAATTTAAGAAACAAAACAAATGAGCAAAGGGAGGAAAAGGGAGAGAGAGAGGCAAGCCAAGAAACAGCCTTTTAACTATAGGGGATAAACTAATGGTTACCAAAGAGGAAGTAGGTGAGGGGATGGGTAAACAGGTGAAGAGGATTGGGGCACCTGGGTGGATCAGTTGGTTAAGTGTCTGACTCTTAGTTTCAGCTTAGGTCAGGATCTCACGGTTCGTGAGATTGAATCCAGCATTGGGCTCTGCCCTGACAGCACTGAGCCTGCTTGGGATTCTCTCTTTCTCTGTCTCTGTCTCTCTCTCTGCTCCTCAACTGCTTGCACTGTCTCCCTCAAAATAAATAAGTAAACATTTAAAAAAATAGTTGAAGGGGATTAAATAGTATAATTACCATGATGAAAAATAAAAGAATGTAACATGCACCTTAAAAGTTAGCTTGTCTGGAGTTGGAAGCAACACTGAGGCTTTTGTTTACTGTCTTAGATTCTCATTAAACAGTTGATAAATCTATTTCTATTTCTTCTTTAAAATGAACTTGAATAAACAAGTTCCCACAAAGTCCGGGCCTGTGTACGTCACAGGAGAGTGTGGAGCTTCATCTCTGGCCATTGCCAGCCCAACTTGGAGAAGCTCAAAGGCCCTGTAAGGCCAGCCTCAGCCAGAGTACCCGGTCCCTGGGAGAGTCCTGGTGCTAGGTATGTATGCTCCATTTCACTGCCAGAAAGGGATTTGGGGCGCATTGTAGAAATACACACAACAAAAGAAAAGTAAAATAAGCAAGGAAATGTAAATGGAGGAGAATTAAGGTAAAAAGTTTAGGTAAGGCCACTTTTTCTTTTTGTCTATTCAAATTTTGAGTTTTCTGTCTTACTGATTTGTAGGATTCCTCATATAGTCATCCAATAGGATAGCCTCTAGTCCCATGCAGCTGTTAGAATTACCACTAATTACAGTTAAGTAAAGTTAAGAGTTCAGCAGCTCAGTTACACTAGTCAGCTATGCAAATCACATTTCATCTTCTCAGTAGCCACAAGTAGCTGGTAGCCAGCACAGACCTAGAACATTTCCATCACTGCAGTGGTTTCTCTCAGACAGAGTTGTTCTATTATTAATCCCTTGTCAATTTAATTCATTTCAAATGTCCTTTTCTAGATTATTGTTTTCTTCTAACTTTCACTAAGATGATTTCACTGAACAGAAATGTTCAGTTTTTATGTGATCTTATCCATCATAATCAGCATTTAAGGCCTTATTTAAAGGGGCACCTGGCTGGCTCGTAGGGAGATTATGCAACTCTTGCCTTGGGGTCATAAGTTTGATCCCACACTGGGTGTAGAGATTAATTAAATAAACTTTAAATAAAAGATCTTGTCCAAATAATCTCCTCTCCAAGGTGTCCAAGACATTGTCTGTCACCTTTTTGTAAAGTTTTATGGTTTTACTTTTTATATTTAGGTTTTGAATTCAATAGGACTTTGCCTTTTTTATATAGTGTGAGGTAGGGATCAAACTCTATGCTGCCCATTTTTTGAGGTGGTTTTCCCAATCATTGCTGCTAACACATCAGTCTTTCCCCTCTGGTCTGTAGTAGTAGGTTTCTCTGCGCCCATCCCAGGTCTATATGCAGTAGTTTGTGTGCTTTCCTGCAGGATGCATTTATCTCTTTGTGTGTCTTCTGCCTGGACGAGATTGTCTTATTGCTCTGATAGGAGGAGTGCCCTACAGCCCCTAGATCTTCTCTTGCCAAACTGTCACAGCTAATTGTGGACCTCACACATCTAGACACATTTTAAAATTCACTTTTGAGTTCCTCGAAAAATACATATATAAAAAATCAGCAATCGCTCACTAATGAAAGACTGCCATTTAATTTAAAAATAGTATATGAATGAGGCAAGCTCTGTGATCTACTTCTGAACCTAATAATGAAACTCCAAGCATTAAAAGTGATTTAAAATCCATTCCCTGTAGTTTCGATTAGTCTGGGGTATCTTTAAATGCTCATTTCCAAAGTGCTTTGCCTTTGAAGGCTACTAATGCATGCAGTGTGTTGCCATGGTTACGGTTACTTTTAGTTAGTACTTTTTATAGATTAAAGTGTTACACCCTGGAGTCTCTCCATGTAAATGAAGAAATCTTAAGACAGTATGATACTTCATTTAATGTAGATATTTAATGGACAGAGTCAGACTTAACCTACCAAAAATGGAACACTTTCAGCTTTTATATTTAATATGGACATGCACTATTACCAGAACTATAACAATTTCATTAATATTTCTTTTTTCCCCACAAAATACAAGTTAACCTTTTTTATCCATTAAACTTTATCAGCATTTAATAAATAGTGGCAGAAATGCCTGTGTCTGTCAGGAGTTTATACATATCACTTTGTTTTCTCCTCTGGGACAAAGTTCCCAGTTCTTGCAGAGAATCAACATACTGAGAGAACATGGTGTCTCACAATCTAATAGGGGAGATATTGGGGCACCCTGGGTAGAAACAGCACATGGGCCTTGGTTTGGGTATTGGCTCTGACCTCTACTAACTGTGTAGCCTTCAGGCTCAGTTTCCTCAACCAAAAAATAAGGGTTATTATATTTACTTTGTTGAGCAATTGTGGCGACTAAATGTTATCTTCAGTTAATGATACAGGATTCTTTTAAAGCTGTTTTAAGATTATTTACCTATTTGAGAGAGAGAGAGAGCATGTGGGAGCAGGGAAGGGGCAGAGAGAGAGGGAGACAGAAAATCCCAACCAGGCTCCACTCTCAGTACAGAGCCTGATATGGGGCTTGAACCCACAAATCCCGAGATCATGACCTGAGCTGAAGTCAGACAGTCAATCAACTGAGCCATTCTGGTGCCCCGACATCTAGGGTTTTAAAAAATGATCAAATGATGATTTCAAGTCAATATTTAAGGCAGGAAGAGGGCTGTAATGTATCCAGCACAAAAGTGATGAGGAAAGTTGAGGATGAACAGTCATGGCAGGTGCAAGGCATCAGAGAATAGACCCCTGCCTTCTGCTTCCATGCACAGAGGGAGAAGGTGCACAGGAGCAAGACCTCAATAGGGCCATGGGTCTTGGCAAAGGAGGTATGGGACTGGTGGAGTGGGGATCGGTCAGTGAGAGACAGTGACATGGTGACAAGAGGCCCCAAGTATGGGGTGAGAGCTCTGTGACTCACACAGAGAGTGACACGGTGATAAGAAGTGTTTGAGAAAGAGCTGGCAAAAGGAAGTAGCACATGGAGATAAGCATGAGGACTCTCTGTGAACTTGGCCTGAGAAGAGAAGGGCCTGAACTCAGACATCAGGAGGGTGAGATGAAGGTGCAGATCTCAAAGTTATAAAGAGGCCTCCTCTTAGGATGTAGGGATTAGCTATCCTAGGAACAGAAGGAGTGGATGAAGCCAAAACCTATCTGCTTTGATCTTTTCTGATAAACAGTTCTTTTTTTAAATTTTTATTTATTCTTAATTTTTTTAAAGTTTATTTATTTATTTTGAGAGAAAGAGAGAGAGAGAGCACAAGCAAGAGAGGGGCAGAGAGGGAAACAGAATCCCAAGTAGGCTCTGTACCATCAGCACAGAGCCCGATGTGGGGCTCAGACTCACGAACTGTGAGATCATGACCTGAGCCAAGATCAAGAGTCGGACACTTAATTGACTGCACCACTCAGATGCTCCAACAGTTCATTCTTTTTAAGTAACAGCAATGATAATACCAGTATGTGGTTTGAATATTTGACATTTGTCCTTTAAAATTTTTTTTCAAAATGCATTTATGAACATTATTGCATTTGGCTCCCACAAGAGCTTTGAGAGAACAGGCAGATGTTACATCCTTGTCTAAAATAGGAAGAGACCATTTCTAGAAAAGTAACAACAGCAATCAAGGCAAAACAATTTTTAGGCCTTATTCTGTCTCAAAAAAAAAAAATCTAAGTGGTTTCTTTTGCCTGTGTGGTTCAACATCATGGGCAAGGTCAGTTTCATCAGTCAGTTCTCTGAGAATCAGGAAGAAATTTATGAAAAATGCACATCCCAGGAGGGGTCTTTTAGAGTTCTCAAGAAAAGACTTGATTGTTCAGACAGAAGACCAATTTATTGTGCAGATGTGGCAATGAAATTAAGTATACATGTCTTGTACATGGTCAAAGTGGAATGCTTCCTAATCTAGGTCTCCCACTTGCCTCCTTTCTTGAGCTCTCCTTTGCTCAAATGGCAGTGGATTGTGTTCTGGATGCTGCACTAGGAACACAACTCACCTTATCATCTGAGTCCCTAAGTGACTTCCATCCTGACTATCCTATGGTGGTCCATGATATTTCTACTCTTCCAATCCCCTAGTAGTAGACCACTTCTCATGGGGCTCCCAATGATCCCCACCTCATGGTTTTCACTCCTCGTAGTTCCCTACCCTTGTGTATAGAAGCTGAACCTAGTGACATGATTTTAATGAATAAAATACAATAGAGGTGTTGGGATGCCACTTTTGAGATTAGGTTATAAGAGACTGATTTCTATCTTTTTTTATACACTATCTCTTTCTGACTTTTTTTGCATGTTTGCTCTGATAAATCAAGCTGGTGAAGTTCACATGGCAAGAAACTGAGGGCAGCCTCTGACCACTTGCCAGTGAGGAGACCCTCATTTTACCAGCTCACGAGGAATCCTGTCAACAACCATGTGAGTGACCTTGGCAGTGGATCCTCTCCAATTGAACCTTCAGATGAGACCATAGCCCTGCCTGACAATGTGATTGCAATCTTGTAAGAAATGCTGAGCAGGATAACTCAACTAAACTGCCCAGGACCCACACATACTGAGAAAATAAATGTGTTTTTTAAGACACTTAAGCTTTGAGGGTAACTTGTTATAAAGCAATAGATAACTAATACACTTATATTCTAATACTTTGAGTTATCTTTGCTCCTATCAATTACAATATGGCACCTAGGTGTTCTCCTGCCTTTTTTCTTTATTTAAATTTATGTTAATTAACGTATAGTGTAGTATTGTTTTCAGAGTAGCATTTAGTGACTCGGGAACACCTGGGTGGCTCAGTCAGTTAACCATCCGACTCTGGATTTTGGCTCAGGTCATGATCTGATGGTTTGTGAGTTCAAGCACCATGTCAGGCTCTGTGCTGACAGTATGGAGCTTGCTTGGGATTCTCTCTCACTCTCTCTACTCTTCCCCCAGCATTCTCTCTCTCTCTCTCTCTCTCTCCCTCTCTCAAAATAAATAATCTTAAAAAAAAGAATTTAGTGGTTTATCACTTCCATATAACACCTGGTGCTCATCCCAACGAATGCCCTCCTTAATACCCCTCACCCATTTAGCCCATCCTCCCACCAACCTCCCTTCCAGTAACCCTCAGTTTGTTCTCTATAGTTGAGTCTCTTATCATTTGCCTCCCTCTCTGTTTTTATCTTATTTTATTTTTCCTTCCTTTCACCTATGTTCATCTGTTTTGTTTCTTAAATTCCACATATGAGTGAAATCATATGATATTTGTCTTCCTCTGACAGACTTATTTCACTTAGCACAAAACACTCTAGTTCCAGCAACATTGTTGCAAATGGCAAGGTTTCATTTTTTGATGGCTGAGTAATATTCCATTATATATAATACATATATGTGTGTGTGTTTGTGTGTGTGTGTATGTGTGTGTGTATACATGCATACCACATCTTCTTTGTCCATTCATTAGTAGATGGACATTTGGGCTTTTCCCATAATTTGGCTATTATTGAGAGTGCTGCTTAACCATTGGGATGTACGTGCCCCTTCAAATCAGTATTCTTATATCCTTTGGGTAAATACCTAGTAGTGCAATTGTTGGGTCATAAGGTAGTGATATTTTTAACTTTGAAGGAACTTCCACACTGCTTTCCAGAATGGCTACACCAGTTTGCATTCCCACCAACTGTTCTCCTGCCCTTTCTAAGACCCCTAAGTTTATACCTTTTTTGGCATTTAATGTAAAGTAATTTACTTCTTGGGTAGGAAGAGATCACTTAGTAAATGGTGTCTTCAAGGACTTTTTACTTGGTTTGGACAATTGTTTCTCCAGTCTAACCCTTCCCCAGCTATTCACTTGGGGAGGGGTGTGTGTACAAAAACACTTTCTTCACTCTTCTTCCTTGAACTTTCTATGTCCAAAAACTTGGCTTGGGACCAGACTGTATTTTTCTGCATCCCTCACCAATTCCACAGCCTGATTGCTGTGTTTCTGAGTCTTGCTTGGTCAGCAGATCTTTTATTGCTGCTGCATTCGGTGGCTGGTTTCTGGCGTTCCTGACCTTGTATTGCACCCGCACAAATCAAAACCACCTTGGCAGCTCTGCAGGTTCAATTTTCTCCCCCAACTATATAAGTCCAGGTCCTGAGTTACCAAATCCAGACTCTGTCTAGCTCCCAGTGCTCAGCCCTGGTCCCTAGCCACCTGAATGCCCTTCTTAAGCTTTCTATAACTCTGACCTTCCCAGCTCCACCACCTTAAAGAGTCATGAACTAAGGCATGTGCCAAGTTCAGAGCTTGCTCTTGCTATCTTTCCAGGGGGTGTGGGATGGGACTTGTCAATGTGCCAACTCTTCAGGGGAGATATGGATGTACCAGCCCCACATAGAGTTTGGCAACAGGCACTGCTACTCAGTGGCACAGTGGTGACTCATGAAAACAGTGGGGAGTGGAATGTGGCTGCAGAGAATCAGCTCCCAGCCCCTCTCAGCAATTATGAAGCAGGCTGTTGACTTGAAGCCAGGAAAATTGAGTAAAAGTTTCTTTTCCTGGCATTCAAGAACTGTCTGCCATAGGCTGATGCCAACCTGCTTGCCTAGTATGTTACTCATCGTGAACCCTTTGTGCCCACCACTTTCTACAACAGAATGCTTTGCTCTAAAACATATTTATTGAATAGATGAACCTCACAAGACATTATGGGAAGTATATGAAGTGCTTAAGTCACTTCTCTTCCAGGGAAGCGTATCTCTCTGTACTGCCTCAAGAAGACTTTTTCTCTGATCCCTCAATGTGTCTTTCAATCTTGTTACATGAGGTCTTGTACTGTTTTAAAGAATTCGTGTTCTTGAGGGTAGGTTCCATGTTTTGCTTCTTTGCTTTCCTCACAACGCTTAGAATTATGGTGGCCAGTAAACAATTGTTCAGGTTCTTATTTAGAAAATAATGGACTATTTTCTTATTAAAAATTGTATTTTTTATCTTTCTCTCTCATATATTCACATATGTATGTATCTATATACATACGGTCTTATTGCCTTAATGTTTGTGTCCCCCTCCCCAAATTCATATGCTCAAATCCTAACTCCCAATGTGAGGATATTTGGAAGTGGGGCCTTTGGGAGGTGATTAGATCATGAGGATGAAGCCTAGATGCCCTTATAAAAGAGACCCCAGAGAACTCTTTGTCCCTTCTGCCATGTGAGAAGATAAAGATGGCTGTCTATGAACCCGGAAGCCCTCAGCAGACATCGAATCTGTTGACACCATGATCTTGGACTTCTCAGGCTCCAGGACCGTGAGAAATAAAGGTTTGTTGTTATAAGCTACCCAACCTGTGGCATTTGTTATAACAACTCAAATAGAATAAGACGTATTTATACATTTATAAATATACCAAGAATTTTTTCTCAAGGTACTAAACTAAAATATCATTACTGGGATGTGTTCTTTCATGAAGGAAATAGAAAAATAAGTGTACATGTAAACATAACTTTTTAGTTATTTAATTTCGGGATTTGCCAATTCAGTGTCATTTCCTATTTAACAGAGTTCTATCTATACTGACCTCATAAAAACCATTCCAGTGCTGAGTTGGTTGTAGGGGAAACATTTGTTCTGTGTGTGTGTGTGAGTTTGATTTTTGTTTTTGGGTGTTTTTTTTTGTTTTTTTGTTTTTTTTTTTTTGAGGGAGGAGAGTTGGAACATTCAGTCTAATGAAGTTACTGGGAGTTGAACTGAACTGATTCAGGTCTTGGAGAATGGAATCACCCTTTTTTTTTTTTTAAGATTTTATTATATTTTTAAGTAATCTCTACATTCAACATGGGGCTTGAACCTACAACCCTGAGATCAAGAGTCATACGCTTCATCAACTGAGCCAGCTGGGCACCCTAAGAATGGAATCATTCTTACCAGTTGACCACAAATGAGAGTGGCTCTATATCTACACATACAAATTAGCACCAGAGTGACCTTCATGCATAAATGGCATAGAATTCTTTTTTTTTTTTTCAATAAATAATGGAAAAATTCAACAGCACAGAATGAAGTTGGCAAATGCTGTCTGGAGTGAAACCATTGTGTTCTCCTGGGAGACTGAACCGACTAGTAATGTCCATCAGAGAAGCTGCCAGGAACTGTAATGCTTTGATTAAATAGGGTATTAACCAGAGCCTGATTGCTTGAACCACACTGATAAAGACAAAATTCACCCTATCTACCAGAAACATTCTTTCCATGCAAGACTTAGCAATGAAAATAAACAAAAGCTTTAGCTTGTCAACTACATATATCATGGAGAATGGTGAAGTTTTGTTTGTTGTTAATGCTATTTTGGTTTTTCTGCTTAGTTGGCTATGAAAACTATTATTTGCATTCTTTTTCAGTATCTTTTAGAGCTTGAAGGTAACTGTGAAAGAACACAGGGAATTAATATCACTCCTCAGAAGCCTTCATTTTATTTAACCCAGAGAACTTTACGTAACAGTTTTCGTTATGAATCAGAGGCTGTCATTCCTTCTCCACGGGGGTGATTTAGCAAATTAAAGTTAGGAGAGGAGTAGATAGAGCTAATGGAAGTGACAAGGATGCCTTCGGAGTGATTTATTCCTTGAAGAAAAATATCGCTGTCAACACCAAGTTTAAAACAACATGGAATTTAAAGACTACTTCATACTACCATCTAGTGGTGATATATCTCCATCCTCATGTTGAATGAGGATTGTAGTTTACCCTAGCCTGAAACTAGCAACTTTAGGTCAATAGTCAATTACACACTCAGTAACTGTAAACTATTAAAAGTGTGCAAGGAGAAAGGTATCTTTTATCATTAAAATGTGTTTAAGAGGATGAAGTGAATTAATATAAGGTAAGCAAAGTAATAACAACTCATATGCCATGGTATTAAATTTAAAGATGCTCTGGGCTGCCTGGAGGGCTCAGTTGGAAGAGCATGTGACTCTTGATCTCGAGGCCATGAGTTCAAGCCCCATGTTGGAGGTAACAACTATAAATTAATTAATTAATTAAAGGTACATTTAAAGATGTTTCTAGATTTCAGAAATGTTTGATATTAATTCTCACTAAATTGTGTTTTAGGATACTGAATAGGTACTGTGGTTACTTCCCCCCACCCAATAGTTAGGGAGATTTGTTTTGGGGTTATACCATAGGATACTGAGTGCTGCTTTGTTTTTTCTTACTCTGAAAAATCATAGTTTGTACATGTCTTCTGGTAAAAACAATCTGGTAAGCAAACACTTTTAGTATGGTAGATGTTGTTGGAACACAGTTATCTTTATTTAATGAGATTTATGGAAGATGGAGAAAATAATTTTTTCAAAGGGACATTTTCTCCTATCAGGGCCTGAAGTCATAATGAAAACCATTACAGGTAATTTGGGTACTTTTAGATCAAATTCAGATATAAAAAGGCAATTATACTTGGTTTAGCAATATTTATAATTATCAGCACATTTTCAGACTTATAGGTCTAATTCTAGCTTAAAATAGACAGGCAAGATTCAGTGTGAGCCTGTCATTTTTTTTTCTTACTTCAAATGTCGCTTTATTAAAGTGGCATTGATTTGTTTGGCATGAGGAACCCACATAATTTAATCTGGTGGAGGTCGTACCTCAACAACAAAGGGCTTGAAGAATAAATGCTAATGTCTAGGGCCAGAATTATTTCTTAAAAAATCATAATGTGTCTATTCTATTTTGCTTGCTGAATTAACAATTCTTTGAAGAACACCTGCCTGTGTATGATGGTGATATGATTTATACCACACGGTGATATGTTTTATTGAATGTGAGAATTTTTCTCACATTCAGTTGTAACTTTTTTGAAAAGAAAAGTTGAGGACATGTTACAGTGTCTAAATTGTACGTGCTTTTGTAAGAGTAGCGAGATCCAGATAAACATATTTCTGCAGCTTACTCCCATGTTTAATGCTGACAAAATGCCCTTGTTTAAACTCGCAATCTTATAAATACCTCTTTCTCATTGTGAAACTAATGCATAGCAATTGCAGAAAATTAAGAAAACAAGGAATCAAAATGAAAGTAAGAAACTTCCCTTGAAATCTCAACATTCAAAATGACTTAAAATATTTGCCCATTTTTAAAAGCTAGCAAACTGGTTGGCCACCTGACTTCTTTCACCTAATAATAAATTGTGAGTAATTTTCCATGCCAGAAATATATTTTTAATGAAATTATTTAAAATAATTTAGGGTTTCATTGTATGGGTGTATAAAAGTTTTCTTAACGATCTCTACAATGTTGCTTCCGGTGTTTTTATCTGTAACAAACCTTTGGAAACATCTGTGTTTCTTTCCTTTGGATAAAAGAAAAATAGAGAATACCATGGAATACTACATGGCAATGAGAAACAATGAAATCTGGCCACGTGTAGCAACATGGATGGACCTTGAGGGTGTTGTGCTGAGCGAAATAAGTCATGCAGTGAAGGACAAATATCATGTGTTTGCACGTATAGGAGGATTAGGAGGAACTTGACGGAGGAACAAGGGGGAGAAGAAGGGGGGAAATGGTGTGGGAAAGGGAGAGAGGCAAACCATGAGAGACTCTTGAATGCTGACAAAAACTGAGGACTGATGGATGTGGGGGGGAGGAGGGATGGGCATGGAGGAGGACACTTGTGGGGATGAGCACTGGGTGTTACGTGGAAACTAATTTGACAATAAACTATTTGTAAAAAAAAAATTAAAAAAAAAAGAAAAATAGAGAATATTTCATAAAAATGAAAAAATGTTACAATGTTTAAATAGTGAATTTTTTTTAAAAAAAGAATACCAACATCAAGACAAGGAAGTTTTCATTTTTGAAACTGTCCAGCTCCTAAGGCCTACTGTATGCAAGGAAATCAGCTAAAAGTACATAGTCCTTATAGATTGGAGTCTAGAGGCAGAGGCAATATCTAATAGTTGATGCTGAATAAAATTTCTCCAAAAAGATTTAAAATTCCTTGAGGACAAGATTTATTTCTTCTGTTTTTGTTGCTTCCTGGCCTCAGTTCTGAAGTGCTTTTTGTTTTGTTTTGTTTTGTTTTTTGTTTTTATTACAAATGACAGAAAATAGGACCTTATGCGGATAAAGCACAAGAGGAAGTTGTTGGTTGGTGTGACTGAATTCTCTAAGAACAGGTACAGCTTCAGGCAGAGCTGGATGCAGGCCATTAGTCCACATTTCTGGGCCCAGGCACCACTCTGTCTCCTGGGTGGCTTCCTCTCCGCTAGTTCCTTCTCAGGTGGGTCTTCCCTCATAGCAGTAGCTCTAGGTTACACACTTTCAGATAAAGGCCAGCTACTTGCCTGGGATGTTTACCATCTTCCTGGCAATACCCTTTGACTCAGTCACGGGTTAGAGTCTTTGTTTCCTCATCCTATGTTACTGTCTTCCTCAATTTGCTCCTTCGTTTTTGTGGCACACCCCCTCTGGTAGCTTTCTGGGAGAAGATGCCTTGGAATTAAATGTTCTGTTCTGGACGTTTGCATGACCAGAAAGTTCCTTTAGTTTGCCTTCATGCCTGCTTAGTAGTTTTGCTGGAACAATAGACTCCCAGTGTCCTTCTCCATCTGTCTGGGTACACAAGGCAACTACTCTTTTAGATTCTTTGCAGCTACGTGGCATTGTGATGAATTCAGCTAGTGAAATGTGATCGAAAAAGTGTATAACTTCCAGGCCCAGGGAACTGAGAGCTTGGAGGCTCCTCCATGCTGTCTGCTTGCCACAGAAGCTTTGGAAGACATATCTTTAAACACACCACCTCAGGATGAAGAGAGGCTGGATGTGTGAATCACAGGACAGAGAGCCATCAGCTAACCTCTATTTACAAGAGTAGGAAGCAAACATTATTGAGCTAATTTAAAATGTCAGGGTTCCTTCCTTTCTTCCTTCCCTTCCCTTCTCTTCCCTTCCCCTTCCTTCCTTCCTTCCTTCCTTCCTTCTACTTTTTAAATTGCAACAGCCCTAAGTGAAATAAACATTTCTTAGGTGCACAATTTGTCTGAAAAAAGATTTAGACCACTCCTGAGGGACACAAAGAACGATTGGAAATTTGTATTCTTGGAAAAGAAGATTTGTGGTTATAACAGTATCAGTAGTGGAAAGTGTATTAATTATGAAGGTGATGCTATCCCCATAGATATACCAACAGGATATTTTTTTTTAAGGAGAGAATTAAAAAATCTCATTCCAAAGTGAATATGGAAAGGAAAATTCAGATCTCACACATGACTCCAGGATAAATTCCAGTTGATCAAATAATTAAATGTAAACATGATACCATAACATTAGAATAAATAATGATAATTGTTTAGAATCAAATACTGGGGAGACCTTTTCTAGACATGATGAAAAACCTAGAAGCAATCAAAGAAGATATTGGTAGGTTCTGTTATTTAAAAGTAAATGGGAAAAAATCTACCCATTAATAACCCCCCCCATAAACAAAGTTAGAAGACAAATAATAACCTGGAAAAGTGTTTGCAATTCAATTCATGTCTAAAGAATAATTTACCCCTGCAAGAGAAAGACCAATAACTTCACAAGAAAACATGTAAATGATATGAAATGAGAGAAAAGGAAGCGTATATGGATCCTAAAAGATAAAATGACGTTCAATCTCACTCATAGTAAGTCATTTCACATTGAAACTAAAGTGACATCACTTTTCACCTACCAGAGACTGGCAAAGATCCCAGAGCTTGATAGTTCACTGTATTATTGAGGATACGGGAAATGAGCACTGCCATAAATTACTCGTGGCTGTGTAAATTACTACAATCCTTAGAGAGCACAATTTAACAACATCTATGCAAATACCCTTTGAACCAGCAATCTCTCTTTTAAGAATTTCTCCATATCTGCAGATAAGTGAAAGGATATGAGCACAGCCTGGCAACACGATAACAGTAGAGACAAGATATGAGCTAAGTGTCCATGTAGACACCAAAGGCCGGGGGCCCCAAGACAGGGCACTTTGGCATGAATTGTATTTTGACTTAAATGTAATAAAAACACAGCAGATGGAGGTAAACTCTCTTTCTGGTCCTCAACTACCTAAATGTACATTAGAGCCTGTACTAGGAAGAAAACTATTAACAGAGACTTCCTTTTACCTAAGAAACAAATCTGCATAATAAAGCAACCTCTTTTTTTCAAAACATCTTTTTCCACCTTCATGCTAATGGCCTTTCTCCCATTGGTATCCTCAGGCCCTACCCCTCTCCTTAGTTCATATAGGCTTCATGTTGCCTCACTATCTATGGAACTTCCACATCCATGTGGATTCCTCCTACATACATAATTATATTTTAACTTTTCCTGTTAACCTGTTTTGTGTTGATTTGATTCTAAGTCCTGATAGAAGGACCTCAAAGGGCAGTGGAAGGTCTTCCTCCCCAACATCAGCCAATAGGGGATTGCCTAAATAACAGCACAGCCACACAATAAAATATTCCATAACTGTAACAAAGAACAAAGAAGTTCAAGAACAGACATGGGTTTATTGCCTGTGTATATTGTTGAATGAAAAGGGCAAATTGTAGAATATGTGTGCAATAAACTGCACTACTGTTTGTATGTTTTTATTTTAAAGAGGAAACTATATGTAGCTTTTACATGCACAGAATATCTCTGGAATGAAGTCTAAAAATCTGATCATTGTGGCTGTTCATGGAAAGGGAACTGGATGGGGGTGAGGGAAGGGAGAATTTTCACCATATGTCACTTTGAACCCCTTGAACTTCGAATCAAGTGAATATATCTGTGTAAAAATAAAAAATAGTTAACGTTCAGAGTTTGGGTGCTTGCAACCTACCTTTCGGCATCAATGGTCATGTAACCCCTTCAGTGACAAGCATCTTACCTGGAGCAGAGTCAGCTCATAGGTCGCACACGTGTGAGGGACTCCACCTGCAGTCTGATCTCTTTTGGAGGTTTTTGGGACATCATTCATACTGTGGGCAGGTGTTAGGGCCCCGTCCACCATATGCCAAGACTGTGAGTTTTGGCTTCCTAGGCTGAGGTAACATTTGCCTGATATAGTCCAGAGGAATGGCCAGGAAACAAAACAACCCCCTTTTGATGTCTTAGATAACAATGGCTGTAACTAGTGAATGATAAGAATGGAAAGATTTCCAGCTGAAGATGATCCATCAGATACATGAATTTACCCCTCTTCCCTGTGAAAGTCTGATTGCAATAACCCAAGAAACACAAAAGAGAGAGTAAGTCCATAGTAGCATCAGAAATCTGGGAAGGATGCTTTTAGAGATGAGAAGACACAGAAACATTCTCAAAGATATGAAGCAGATGAATCAGGTTGGTGGCAGCTCTAGAATTTGTCTCCAGGATCAATCTTATAAAACTGCTCCTGAATAAATGAAGAAATTGTGCTACAGGTGGTGTCCAGACTGGATATTGGGGCAGAAGTAAAGGGTTAGTGCCCTGAGCTGTTGGCTGCTTTGAGGTACAAGGAGAACCCACGCTAACATGTCAAGTGACCCTCAGAACCTAAATGTCAGCCTGTCTAGTCACATGTCCTGCTAAAATCAGCAAGTCGTTATGTGCAAAAGTAATCGGTTTTGGAAAATTGGGAATAAGTTCTTAAGTGAAAACCTGAGCAGATGTGCTTCATATATAATGGGCCTGATGCAAGGTCTAATCAGGAGCTGAAAGACTCAACAGAGGAATCCCCCCAAAACGCACTGCAAGACAAGATGTCAGGGACAAAACCGAAGGCAAGTAGTATAAATACTGTTCATGTGTAGTGGCTCACACAGTAGCTGGGTTCAAATCCTGACCAATCATTTATTAGCTCTCTGATCTTGGATAAGTCACATCAGCATTCTATTCCTCAGTTTTCCCAACTGTGAATGAGGGAAAACCAGAGGAACCACGGCATACAGTAGGTTTGAGCATTGTATAAAATAAAGATAAAATGCTCAAAAGGCATTTTGTAAGGCTCAATTCTGCTTAACTAAGTTTCTATCATTATTAATATTCATAGGCCATCAGATATGTTAAAAATAAATATGCTACCACATGCCATGTACGAAGATATGTCTAAAATTAAAAAATGCAGAAGTGTTCAAAAGTAATGATGACAAAGGTAGTCGCATACTTCCAAAACAGAAGACAAAAAAAAAAACAGTGAAATCAGAAAAACAGAATTCTAAGCCAAAAACAATTAAATAAGACACAGTTTCCTTTGCCATGCAGAAGCTTTTAATCTTGATGAGGTCCCAATAGTTCACTTTTGCTCTTGATTCCTTTGCCTTTGGGGATGTAAATAATTGTCAAGTAAGAAATTGCTGTGGTTGAGGTCAAGGAGGTTGTTTCTGGTTTTCTCTCCTCTAGGGTTTTGATGGTTTCCTGTCTCACATTCAGGTCCTTTATCCATTTTGAGTTTATTTTTGTATATGCTGTGAGAAAATTATCAAGTTTCATTCTTCTGCATATTGCTGTCTGGTTCTCCCAGGACCATCTGTTAAAGAGGCTGTCTTTTTTCCATTGAATACTCTTTCCTGCTTTGTCAAAGATTAGTTAGCTGTACACTTTTGGGTCCAAATCTGAGTTTTCTATTCTATTCCATTGGTCTATGTGTCTGTTTTTGCGGCAATACCATACTGTCTTGATGACAGCTTTGTAGTAGAGGCTAAAGTCTGGGATGGTGATGCCTCCCATTTTGGTTTTCTTCTCCAATATTACTATGTCTATTCAGGGTCTTTTGTGGTTCCATACAATCCATAAAACTAATAGACAACCAATGGAATGGGAAAAGATAGTTGCAAATGGCATATCAGATAAAGGGCTAGTATCCAAAATCTATAAGGAACTCACCAAACTCCACACCAGAAAAACAAATAATCCAGTGAAGACATGGGCAGAAGATATGAACAGACACTTCTCCAAAGAGGACATCCAGATGGCCAACAGACACATGAAACGATGCTTAGCATCCCTCCTCATCAGGGAAATACAAATCAAAACCACACTGAGATACCACCTCACGCCAGTCAGAGTGGCTAAAATGAGCAAATCAGAGAACTCTAGATGCTGGCGAGGATGTGGAGAAACGGGCACCCTCCTACACTGTTGGTGGGAATGTAAACTGGTGCAGTCCCTCTGGAAAACAGTGTGGAGGTTCCTCAAAAAATTAACAATAGAACTCCCCTATGACCCAGCAATAGCACTGCTAGGAATTTACCCAAGGGATACAGGAGTGCTGATGCATAGGGGCACATGTACCCCGACGTTCATAGCAACACTCTCAACAATAGCCAAAACATGGAAAGAACCTAAGTGTCCATCAACTGACAAATGGATCAAGAAGATGTGGCTTATCTATACAATGGAATACTACATGGCAATGAGAAAGAATGAAATTTGGCCATGTGTAGCAACATGGATGGACCTTGAAGGTGTTATGCTGAGAGAAATAAGTCAGGCAGAGGACAGATACCAAAAGTTTGCACGTATAGGAGGATTAGGAGGAACTTAACAGAGGACCATGGGGGAGAAGAAGGGGAAAAATAGTTGGGGAGAGGGAGGGAGGCAAACCATGAGAGACTCTTGAGTGCTGAGAACAAACTGAGAACAGATGGGGTGGGGGGGAGGGAAAGGGGGTTGAGGGGCATGGAGGAGGGCACTTGTTGGGATGAGCCCTGGGTATTATATGGAAACCAACTTGACAATAAACTATTTAAAAAAATAGGACACAGTTTATATTTATAATAAAAAACTATGGAAACAATAACAATGAGCTTTTATGCCTGAGCAGCATGGTATCAAGCATGTTATCAAAATAGATAAAGAAAAATGGATTGAATCAAAGTGAGAATAGTCAAAATGAGAGAAACTGGCAGATTTCTAAGATGATTGATTAAATAGACAAAAATAAATACCATAGGTTTTAAGTATAGAAATCACAAGCTTGATTTCAATAGTAACATACAGGGGTGCCTGGCTGCCTCAGTTGGTTAAGTGTCTGACTTCGGCTCAGGTCACAATCTTGTGGTTTGTGAATTCAAGTCCCGCATCGGGGTTTGTACAAATGGCTCAGAGCCTGGAGCCTGCTTTGGATTCTGTGTCCCCTTCTCTCTCTGCCTCTTGCCTGCTCACACACACTCTCTCTCTCTCAAAAATAAATGTTAAAAAAATTTTTTTTAATAGTAACACAGTTTTGAACCCAATAGCAAATACACATTCTTTGTAAGCACACATGCAATGTCTATAAAAATTGATATCATTTTAAACAAAAAAGTCTCAATCAATTTAAAAAAGTGGTAGACACTCAGGCAAATTTTCTAATGACAACGCAATAAAACCAGAGACTAGAAATAACACAGAATGTATGGAAGTGCTGAATCACCATATAGTACACCTGAGACTAATATTACACTGTATGTTAATTGACTGCAACTTACATAAAAACTTTTTATTTTTTATTTTTTTTTATTTCTAGGAGAGAGAGAGAGAGACAGCGTGAACAGGGGAGGGTCAGAGAGAGGGAGTCACAGACTGAAACAGGCTCCAGGCTCTGAGCTGGCAGTCAGCACAGAGCCCGCGGGGCTCGAACCCACGAACCGCGAGATCATGACCTAAGGGAAAGTCGGACGCTTAACCGACTAAGCCACCCAGGCGCCCCAACTGTGTTACTTTTTTTAAGTTTTATGTAAGTTGCAGTCGGGCCTGGGTGGAGTCGGCGTCGAATCGCGATTCTCAGCCCGTGCTGACTGCCAGCTCAGAGCCTGGGCCTGTTTCAGTCTGTGACTCCCTCTCTCTCTGACCCTCCCCTGTTCACGCTGTCTCTCTCTATCCTAGAAAAAAAAAAAGTACTAAGAAAAAAAAAAGTAACACAGAGAATAATATCTTACTCAAAAAAAAAAAGAAAAAAAGGAAGAAGAAGAAATATACACCCCTGGAGATCAAAGCAAAATTGAGTGGCTTTCTGTCACTCCTGGGTAAAGTGGAAAGTCATGCTTAGCACCTGCCAATAGTTTTTACTTAGACAGTCCTCACCTTGTTCTCTGTATATAAGAGTCTCGTATGGTTTGCCTTCCTTTCTGTTTTTTTTTTTCCCTTCCCTTATGATCATCTGTTTGTTTCTTAAATTCCTCATGTGAGTGAAATCGTATATTTGTCTATCTCTGACTGACTTATATCGCTTAGCGTAATACATTCTAGTTCCATCTGTGTTGTTGCAAATGGCAAGATTTCATTCTTTTTGATTGCTGAATAATATCCCATTGCATACATACACAACTTCTTTATCCATTTGCCAGTTGATGGATATTTGGGCTCTTTTCATACTTTGGCTATTGTTGGTAATGCTGCTGTAAACATTGGGGTGCATGTGTCCCTTCAAACCAGCATTTTTGTATCTTTGGGATATATACCTAGTAGTATAATTGCTGGGTGGAAGGGTAGCTCTATTTTTAATTTTTTGAGTAACCCCTATTCTGAGACATAGTCGTCTTGCTGACAAATATGTGATGCAGGCTCTTCAGTTGACTAAACCCTTGGGAATCTTCTTGTAAAATTCCCCCCATCCTCCATGAACACAGATCTGGGAAAATGGAATGGGAATCCCCTCTGTTTCCACTCACCCTTGTGCTGGCCTCATTCTTCATGTTTACCAAAATAGATTGGTTGTTTCCACTTGTCACCCTTTCCCACAGCCTTCCCACCACCACAGGCACACACAAGAAGGAACTTTTTCAGTCCTCTGTGTAATTCTCAGAGCCCAGCACAGCTGGGATGGAGCTTGCTGTTTGGTCTGCAGTGAGCAGAGGACTGGCTGTGCCACCCAATCACTGTCCTGGATCCAGCTCTCCAGGTGCCTGGCTTGGCTTTCTGGCCTCATTTTCCTGCTTGAACCTACTCTGTACCCTTGATCCTACTGCCCTTGTTAAAGTAGCCTGGGAGAAGGATTCTCATCTTCTGGCCTTTGACTGGCACTTCCCTGGGCTCCCAAGATGAATGCTTTCCTGGATCTTTCCTGCTCACCTGCACCACCTTCTGGGTTCCTCCGCTGGCCCTCTGCATCCTGGTGGCTCTTCTAGGGCCCAGGCTTGGGCACTGCTTCTTTGTTAATGCTCTCCCTGATGACCTCATGGCTCTCTATCGGTCCCCATTACTCCAAAATTTTCATCTCCTCCTAAAGTCCAGACCCTACAGGCTGGAGGCTGATGACAACCTAGCAGGCAAGTCAAACAAGGTGTGCACAACCCTGGGAACTAGCCCACCCCCACCCCCCCGCCCCAGCACTCATTTGCTCAGGTATCAGCAAATGGAGATTCGGCCAAAAACCTTGGATCACACCCTCCTCCAAGATTTCCAAGATCTGACCAATCCTGGGCACACGTCACCCCTCCACTTCTTCACCGCTGCACCCTCCCTACCCCTACACCCCCACCAGTACTGTCCATGATGTCTGGATGGCTGCAGGAGTTTAAAACTGGCCCCTGCTTTGTCTTCAACCTACAGTCTATGTTGCTACAGCAGAGAGACATATTTTGAACATGTGAATCAACCACTTCACAGCCTGGCCTAAAGCCCTCTGGAGACCTCCATCAGACCATGATAAAGTCCATACTCCTTCAAATGGCCTGGTGGACCCTGGCATTGGATCCCAGATGCTCCCTCCACTTCCTTCCTACACCGCTATGCACATATCAGCTTTTTGCTGGTTCTCATTGCTAGTTTGAGACTTCACACTTGTCTCTTTCCTGGGGCAGCTCCCCACTCTCTCCCCACTGCCAGCACATCCTCAGCCATCTCCTGATGGTCCCATACCTCTCAAGGAGGCCTTTCTTACCACCCTTTCTGAAACTGTGCCATCCTAACTATTAATTATTAATGTGTTATTATCCTAACTATTAATTCCTGATGTATTGTGTTTTCTATTTGCACATTATCCATTTTCTTCCAGTAGAATGCAACCCTCCCTGAGAATAGTGATTCTGTTCAGTTAACTGTGTATCCGTAGTTCTGAGAGCAGTGTCTAGAACATAGTAGGTGCTCAACAAATATTTGTTAAATGAATAAAATATTGGACACAGGTTTAGTAAAATGTATCAAAATACCAATCTCCCCATTCACAATAGAGATCAGGGTTGTTTGCAAAGTACAACAGAGGACCAAATCCAACCTACAACCTGTTTTTGTGAATAAAATTTTATTACAACACAGCTACATCCACTCATTTACATAGAGTTTGTCATTTCTTTCTTTTTGTTTTTTTTTTTAATATTTTTTTATTTATTTCTAGGAGAGAGAGAGACAGCATGAGCAGGGGAGGGTCAGAGAGAGAGGGAGACACAGACTCTGAAACAGGCTCCAGGCTCCGAGCTGGCAGTCAGCACAGAGCCCGACGCGGGGCTCGAACCCACGAACAGCGAGATCATGACCTAAGTGAAAGTCGGATGCTTAACCGACTAAGCCACCCAGGCGCCCTGAGTTTGTCATTTCTTTCATGCTAGCTGCCAAAGTTGAGAAGTTGTGACAGACACTGTATGGTCCCCAGAAGACTAAAGTATTTACTAACTGGCCCTGCACAGAAAAAAATTTGCCAGCCTCTGAGAAAGATAATACTTCCTACTTAGTCTTTTGGTTTAAAAGTAATACTAATAAATAAAATAATGACTATCTTAAAAATATTATATAGTTGGGGTGCCTGGGTGGCTCAGTTGGCAAAGCATCTGCCTCTGTCTTGGCTCAGGTCATGATCTCAACGTTTCTGGGATGGAGCTACACATCAGGCTCTGTGCTGGCAATGCGGAGCCTGCTTGGGATTTTCTCTCACTCCCTCTCTCTTTCTTCCTCTCTCTGGCCCTTCCCTACTCGAGCTTGCTCTCTCTCTCTCTCAAAATAAATAAAATATTTAAAAAATATGTTATATAGTTAATCCATCAATGAGTATTTATTGAAAAAATCAAACTGCAGAACTGTGTAGGGTAGGAAGTAGAAGCCCCCTTCATCCAGCCCTGGTCCCAGCCCTTCCCAAGTGGAAACCCTAGTAGGATCCTGATTCCCTCTAGATCACTGGAATGCATGCACCTCTCAAATGAAAATGAGTTTTAATATTAGGACTTTGCTGACTTTTAGAATGAGAAGAGAAATGTTCTACCTGTCCTTGTGCTCTGAGTTAGTTTGAATAATAAGAACCATGTGTTCCTTGAGAGGTCACAAGAATTCCTCCCAAACACTGTCTGAATCTGGGGGCTGTTTTAGGATGAGACCTTTAACTACCTTTTCAATTTTTGCAATGGAACCATCAAGGATTTATGTCTTCTGACTCTGTAGTTAATTTTAATAATTAAATTTTGAAAGTCTCTTCTCCATTGGTAGTGATTTTTCTCATTCGTTTTTTCAGATCAAGGCTGCTAATGGTTTGCCATTGTATTTCTTATTAGTTTTAGTTATTTTCAAAGAACTTGATTTTGGTCTTATCAAAGTTTGTTGTTTGCCCTGTTTGCTCTGTTTTATGAATTTCTGCTTTTATCTGTTAAATTTTCTTTTCTTTTTCTTTCTTCTTTTTTTAAATTTTGAGTCATCTGCTAGCTTTCAGAGTTCATTTCCTTTCCCCTTGTTTTCTCAGTGCCTTTACTACACAGAGTCCTCATTGTCTAAGTAGACAATGTCTAAGGCAGGTGGGCAGGGGGATGGGCTAAATGGGTGGTGGGCATTAAGGAGGGCACTTGTTGGGATGAGCACTGGGTGTTACATGTAAGTGATGAATCACTAAATTCTACTCCTGAAACCATTATTACACTATATGTTAACTAACTTGGATTTAAATAAATAAGAAAAAAAAAGATGACTATGTCTCAGTGGGCTAAGTCAGGTTGGCAGAAACTCAGCCCTTTCCAATGCACAGCAAAGGCTTGGTGGGAAAGGGCAGGCAGAAGACTTACATTTCTTTCCATCCAACGGTGTTAAAAACCAGGCTGGCCACCTCCTCAGGTCTGCATCTAGCAAACCCCCTGTGAATGAGGAACACCAGATCCTTGGAGGCAGCAGGGCTCTGGAAAGGGCAGAGAACCCAAGACCTGGAGCAAGTCACTTGATGACTTTGCCTCAGTTTCTATATCTGTGATTTAGGGGGATCATCACACTTTGTGGTGCCTCAGAGTTGATTTAATATGTGGAAACTGCTTGTGAACCCTGAGGATTTTAGGTGTGATAAGAAAGTCCTCCATACCCATGGAAGCATCCAGACCGTTTAAAATTATGAACAGACAACTGAGGGAGGGTCATTCTTCATGAGTAAAAAATTTTAGGTATTAAAAAATAACCAGCATTCTCTATGTTTGTCCAACATCGTTACTTTGCCAATGCATTGAATGTGTGTAAGTTGAAACACAGTATTGGCTTCTCCCTTCATCCTATAGCTTTGTCTTCATGCAGCTTGATGCCTATGTTCCCAGCTGCCACCTGCCTGTCCTCAGGAGTACTGCTGCTGGCTTCTCATTGGTGGATCCATAGGTCCTGGATGCGGTTACCTTGGTGAATTCACAACACTGTGTGTGGGTAGGGGCAGAAGCTTCTCTGATTTATCCTCTGCTCTTAAAAGTTGAGGTTATCCCCAGATGAAGCTTAAAATAAATTATGACTTTCCTGCTCCATTGTTTTATTTTTCTTCTATTTATGCTTCTGTGAGCAAGTAATGTTCTTTTACTGACAGCTGAATTAACAGAAAAATGAGGAAAAGCAAATGTCTCCTTCATCACAGTTCTTTCCCCTTTCCAGCCCTTCCTGGAATGGAGAGATAAAAATTACAAAGCATGCACCATAATTTTTCTGAAATCATGTCTCAGGGCTGAGTGGGAATGATCCACTTTGAGAGCCTTCATTTCAGCCTGTATGTGGGAGAGGTCGTATTCCACTCCACCTTATCTTCCATTGATAAGGAGAAAGCATGTGATCCTATGAGGTACAGATCAGGTCTTCCACAATGACAACCACACAGCAAACATTGTGCAGTTGAAATATCTTCTAACAGTTGGTGGAATCAAAGAGGGTTTTGATGTGAATGTGGCAGAACTCATTCAGGAAAGAAACTTCTCTCGTCTCCTGGTAAAACCCCATGGTGCACCACTAACTCATTCATGAACTCAGGGATCCTAAATGTAAATTACTTTTGGCATTATCTATGTTACTATTCCCCTCAAGTGGCAGGTTTAAGAGCTGACCATATAAGTACTTAATAATACCATACTGTTGTTCCTGGTGTGATAAAATAACTTACTGAGATGCATTTTCTATAGGCCTGCATTTCAACATGAGTATGAGAGGGTTAATCATAATTTTAAGCTAATGTTTCACTGATGCAGAACAATCTACATGTTACAGGTTGTGTTTGTGAACAAAATAGGGTTTATATCATGTAGCACATAGGTTAACCTAACAGACTTAGCTATTGTCCTAGAATTTATCCAATACATAAGGCAGTTTTAACTCTTTATTTTTGAAACATTTTTTTAAAAGTTTATTTATTTATTTTGAGAGAGATAGAGAGAACGTGAGCAGAGGAAGATGTAGTTGTGAGTGTAGAGGAAAATATACAGAAACCATCAGCAATCAACTGTGAGTTAAGAGGGAGTGGTAACATAAGGATAAACAAACATGGATAGAAGGTCCCAGCATGGAAGGTTCTCCACATATTCTCCAGCAGAGTTTAGGTAGTCTTTTTAGGATTTTAGTCTATAAAAGGACAGTGAAGTCAGAGAGAAGCATGAGTTATGAAGGAAGCATGGTCAGGGAAGATGGTGAGAGTGTGGGTCATTGCCCTGGAGAGAACGACCAACCTAGGGACATGTGTGGGGTTGGCTACAAGTTTTCCGTGGGAAATGGAAGTGAAGGTATATCATTAGCTTAGTCTTAAATTCAGAAAAGCCTGAGGCTGGGGGCCAGGAGGCAAGTGGAGATGGGTCTCTACTTTTAGACCATTTCAGTGTGTGTCTTGCCACATGTGCAAAATCTGAGGGAAAGGTTGGTGGCAGACGTGGACCTTGGGAATGGAGGAAAAAGAGAAAGTATTGACTCTCCCCAAGAATCAGGAAACCGAATACCTTAGAAGCTCAAATAAAGAAAGCTACAGCAGGTGGCTACTTTGGAGCCCAGACCTTCCACTCTCCTGGGACCTAACAGAGTTATGATGAGGTCTCTTCTTTTCACCCTTACATTATCCCTGGATGGGGGCTATAAAAGGAAAGAGAGAGAGGAAAGAAGGATAGGATGTGGGGAAATGTAGGAGGGGTCAAGAAATCGTAATCTAGATACTATGTTTGAACACAAGACAGAAATTCAAAACCTAGGATGATCTGCTGCACTTATTAATGTAGCACATGTACCATAGGTGCCCCTGGAACTGGTGTGTGGCCAGACCCAGGGAAACAGAGGGAGCAAAGTGGTGGGATGCACTTAGTCAGCAGGTCCAATATGCATGTACTAGTTGCACAGAGAAAATGCTGATAGCCTGGGACCAGTTGGTTGTCTTAATTGTAAAGAGGAGCCAAGTGTACAGACTGCTGTCACCACCTACTAGGCAGGCATTGAGTACCAACTCTAGGCCAGGCACAGAATACTCTGGGGCATGGACAAGGAGGGATAGGTGAAGAGAGGCTGTTTTATACATTTTTGTGCATTTAATCCCCACAGCGACTATTCAATATCCTCATTTACCACAAGAGAAATGCAGGGATAAAGGTTAGCAGCTTGCCCAAAGTTACACAACACTTGCTTGTTGTATGTGTGAACTTGTATGTGCTTGTATGTGTGAACTTGGGCTGGCCATGGTACCCAGCTCTCTGGTCAAACACCAGTCTAGATGTTTCTGTGAAGATATTTTTGGATGAGATTAACATCTAAACCAGTGGACTCTGGGTAAAGCAGATTACACTCCAAAACGGAGTGGGCTGCACTCAATCACTTGAAGTCCTCAAGAGTAAAGACTGAAGTTTCCCCAAACAGAAAGAATTCTCCTCAAGACTGCAACGTAGAAACCTGCCAGTTTCCAGTCTGCTGCTCCGTGAAATTTAGATTCAAGACTGCAACATCAGTTCATATTTGAATTTCCACCCTAGCAGGGCTTGCCCTATGAATTTTTGACTTGCCAGCTCAAACTATTGCATGAGTTAATTCTTTAAAATAACTTTCTCTTTTTCCATATATATGTGCACAGATCTATCTTTCTCCTTACTAAAAACAAAAACTAGAAGGGGAAGAACATCTGTTCAACAAACCCCAGAGGCATCTGTTAATGCAGAATACTGCACTAGGAAGGACTGTGATTGATGGGGGTCAGGCCTCAGTCTCCTGGACAGGGCTGGCAGGAGGTCATGCTCTCCACATGGGGTATGGGCTCACCCCTGAAGCACCAACCCAGACCCAGGCAGAGAGCCAGGGGGAGCCTCCAAGAGGAGTCATTATTGCAGGGAACCCAAAGATACCCAGGTCAGTCTAAGGGCCCTCTGAGCTTTGCCCTGAGACTACATGGTTCCCCATATACTAAGAACAGGGACAGAAAGCAAGATGCGTACCTTCTAAGTGAATAGACCGTGATAATGGGGCCCCAAGTACATATTTGTGTTAATAAGCTTGATGAATGGAAAATCAATTATATATGCTAATTAAACACAGTAAATGTTGGGTTGTGCACTGTTCTACAATACTTACTAATTACCAAAACGTAGATATTTATAAGCAAGCCATTAAAAGATCAAAGAAAACTGATGGTTTACATTTTTCATGCCTTTGGAGGGGGGAAGGACATTGAATGGAGTAGAAGCCATTTCCATGGTTGATTTGGGTTCTTGGTTTATTCAAGTCCTTCCTGTCAGAGAGTCTGTACCCGCAAGAAATAGCCAAAAAGGCTTACCACAGTTCAAATTTTATTCTAGCCCATAAAATACAGAATTTGTGAGCCAGAAAAGGAGATGAAGACAACTCATATTTGAACAACTCCAGAGCATTCCATGATGAGTTGAGCATTCAGGTGTCTTGGGGGAGAGAAGCATTAACATGAATATTAGGGGACTACTGCACAATCCTTAGATTTTAGAATTTTACTAATGAATTGCATAATTATCTGGGACACTGGGAAATGAACAGCATCAGCTTGTTTGGGGCTCCGACAAAGAACAAAAAGTAAGAACAGTCAGGTGCACACTTGACAGCATTAACTGTGTGTAATAAAATGGTGCTTCTCAAGTACCATTCTTTTTATGCTGCAGCACAAACCAAGAAATGACACAATGGTCTGGGCCCGTCCCAGAAAATATAGGCATCAGTCAAACAATTTGTAAGTGGCCAGAGGACACAGTGGAAAGAGAAAGGGAGGAAGAAAATGAAAAGCAAACAGATAGGACTTCTTAAAGGTTGCAAATGCACTGAGAATGTTAACATACTTGTTAAATAATTGAAGACTTTGTTCTTGATCTTCTGTCTCAAGGGCATCACTAGGTTCAGGCTGAGTTCCAACTCTTGCTTTTTCTTCTGCAGTGGATGCATCTTGTAAGATCCTATGGGTTTGTTCTGCATTATAACATAAAGAGGTATCAGTTCTGGCAAGAAACTCACCCACTTGTTGCTGCCTTTCTTTTCTTCCCTAAAGTTATATGTTGCTGAGGATTTAGCTATTCCAAATTGTATACAAAAGGATGATTATTAAATTGATATTTGACATTTTTCTAAACAAACACCCAATTAGTTCACTGAAAAGATGGTTTGTTACAAGTTGTTAGAAATAAATAGTAGCTTGTTTTGGCTAGGAATAGTGACCATTTTTGAAAAGTGCATGTTAGTATTTTTCCAGTTATGGGGGTTGCAGTGAGCACTCACCTTTTTTGCAATATATAAAAATGGGCTTCATGGAAGAAGGGATAGAAGGAAAAGGAGGAAGCAGAATCTTTTTCAAATGTAGCTTCTTCCGAAACTACTGGCCAGTGACATTCACAGACTTCCCTACTTTGGGTTTGGGTTTGGGTTTGGATTTGGTTTCTTTGGGCTTAGTTACCAGAGTCATGGGGAGTTTCTACTGACTTTTAACACTCATGTGTAAAGCTCATTTTCTTCCTCTCCAGGACCTGACCATGATCTCTGCCTTAGTCTGAGACAACACCTTCTCCATACACCTGATTGTAAACTTCTGAGACCTTGTTCCCTGTGAGCCTCTTCACCCC
Organism: Proteles cristata cristata; assembly: GCA_017311185.1. Taxonomy (NCBI): domain Eukaryota; kingdom Metazoa; phylum Chordata; class Mammalia; order Carnivora; family Hyaenidae; genus Proteles; species Proteles cristata. Next base: position 61,798 of record JAESUZ010004086.1, on the reverse strand, counting down.
ACCTCCCAACAGTTACCAAGGGCAATGTCCCCTAGCAAAGGACTGATGGGATCCCCAATTAAAACCTTCCGGGAATCCCTTTGGCATTCAAGCCCATCCCATTAACCTCTTGGCCCACCCCTGCGGTGCCCCTCATCCTCATGTACACCCCCCTTGCCATGTTCCTCTCCCCCCTGAGCTTCTGGAAGGTGTCCTCCATCCTCCCATCCATGTGTGCCCAGTGCCAGGCCCTGAACCTGCAAGGTGCAGAAACGTCATGATCTGTGCTGTCACACTGAATCACATTGCGGTGGGAAAGCTAATCCCAAAAGACAGGCTATGGGAAAGGACGGCTCTCCCTGAGGTCCATTTGTACGCTCCACACTTAAATTGCCCCTTCAGCTCTAGGTCTTGCCTCCTCCTGATGGGACAGGGGTGGGAACAAGAGAAATGCAGTGGCCACCTTAAGGGATGGGAACTGCCAGAGGAATGACCCTCCTGCCTTGCTGTGGTGGCTTCTCCCTGGTAATCAGGGATATTGGGCATTCCTCTCATCCCCGACGGCACAAGTAACCTGTTGTAACAACCTGTGCTGTCCACGAACACATTAAAATGCGGACATAAAGCTTGAAATGCTACGGTGCTCCTGGGCCCCATGAACTGGTAATATTGAGTGAAATGCAGTAACTTCTTGCCTCTACCTCTATTCTTTTTTTTTTTTTTTTAATTTTTTTTTATGTTTTATTTATTTCTAGGAGAGAGAGAGAGAGAGAGAAACAGTGTGAGCAGGGGAGGGTCAGAGAGAGAGGGAGACACAGAATCTGAAACAGGCTCCAGGCTCTGAGCTGGCAGTCAGCACAGAGCCTGCCGCGGGGCTCGAACCCACGAACGGCGAGATAATGACCTAAGCGAAAGTAGGACGCTTAACCGACTAAGCCACCCAGGCGCCCCTCTACCTCTATTCTAATTAGATCATTTTGCCTTCCACAGAGTGCTCCAAGGCATAACTGCTAATTTGGAGCCTTTCCAGCTTGGTCAATCTGGGATACATTTGTTTAATAGTATATATTTCTAGTGATGGCTACTGGCCCTTTTAGTATCGTAAGAGCTATAGAGCCTCCTTGGTATTTATACAAGCTGAATCTACCTCCACACAGTCAGAGGAAATGGAATTTTTTTTCTGAAGATAGGTGTCATAATAGGTCATAATAAAGCAGCCCCTTTATGGAGCACCTACAAAGGATGAGCCCCATGGAGCATAAATGGATCACCCCACACTGGAGGGAAGTGAGCCTTCACATAATAGTCTGGAAGTATTACCTAGGGAATCATTCCATAAAAGTCTATAAAAAACACTAAATGCTGCCCATGGATCAGACATTCAGGTCACAAAAGGCCTGGAATAGTTTAGAATTAAAAAAATAATAATCTCTCTAGCTATATTTTGATAATGTTATTGCTATATGTACACATATTTTTACATTTTTAAAATTTTATTAAGTGTATTTATTTTGAGAGAGAGACAGAGACAGAGCACATGAGCAGGGCAGAGGCAGAGAGAGAGAAGAGGGTGAGGGATTCCTAAGCAGGGCTCAAACTCACAAACCACAAGATCATGACCTGAGCTGAAACCAAGAGTCGGAAGCTTAACTGACTGAGCCACCCAGGTGCCCCTACAATTTTTTATTTTTTTAATTAAGATTTTATTTTCAAGTAATCTCTATTCCCAACGTGGGGCTCGAACTCACCACTCCAAGATCAAGAGTTACATGTTCCACTGACTGAGCTAGCCAGTTACCCCGACAACTCTTAATTTTTAGGTAGTTTTAGGCTAAACTTTATGGCTAAACTAAGTTTATGAGCCTAGAAATTAATTTAGGCTCATACAGAAGTTGCAAAAGTGGTACAGGAAATTCCCATGTACCTTCACTCAGTTTACCCCCAAAGATAACATATAACATAACTCTAGTACAAGAATCAAAACCAGGAAATTGATATTGGCACAATACTAAACTACAGAGGAGATTCAGACTATACTAGTTTTTACATACATTAATCTTTGTGTGTGTGCCTGTGTGTGTGTGTGTGGTTGTTGTATATTCTATAACATTTTATCATTGGTATAGATTTGTGCAACCACCACCACAATCAGATGGTCTCTTTTTCAAATTAAACATTTCTATTTTATTTTTACTTAGAACATTTTCAAATATGCAGAGAAGTATAAAAATAATATAATAGATACTCATGTTTCTAACTCTGGATTTAGCAGGTGTTAACATTTTGACACATCCACTTTGTCAAATTTGTTAGAGAATTAAAATATTAAAGAGGCATGTGAATACCACCTGATCTTCCCTCTCCCTCTTCCTTCTCAGCCAAGGTTGTTTCCTTTTTTCTTTGATTTTTTTTGAGACAGAGAGAGAGAGAGAGAGCAAGGGAGGGGCAGAGAGAGGGGGCAGAGGATCCAAAGCGGGTTCTACACTGACAGCAGTAAGCTCAATGCAGGGCTTGAACTGACGAACCATGAGATCATGACCTGAGCCGAAGTTGGGTGCTTAATCAACTGAGCCACCCAGGTGCGCCCAAGGTTATTTATTCACAAGCAAAATTAAGTAGCAAACCAATGAATAAACCTCACTCTGTAGTTGCCCCTTACCTAAAAAGTGAAATGATTACTACTATAGATATTCAGACTATTTTCGATTTATCAGAATTTTAAGTTACATAGTAAAAAATATTTATCGAAGTGTTTTTTAAATGTGTTATACATATGTAATAGAAATAAAGAATTTGAATAAAAGGGCTGCAGTGGTCTTATTTATCATGGTACTCTACATAAAGTTGTATTGAATTAATAAATGCATGGAGTGAACAAATGCTTCTCTGATAAACATTACATTACAGGCTATAAGAAGATATTACATGACAGCCTAAAATAGTGTATAAATAAGAAGCTATGAGGCATCTGGGTGGCTCAGTCTGTTAACTGTCCAACTCTTAAATTTGGTTCAGATCATGATCTCACAGTTCATGAGATGGAGCCCCACATCAGGTTCTGTGCTGTCAACATGGAGCCTGCTTATGATTCGCTCTCTCCCTCTTTCTCTGACCCTCCCCACCTCATGCTGTCTCTCCCTCTCTCAAAAGTAAATAAATAAGATACTAAAAAAAAGAGGCCATGTATAAATATTGTTTCACCAACTTGACTTTGTCAGTGGACAGGCCATTTTACTGAACATTATGGTGGCTCTGGTACGGGAGAGGTTATAATAAGACTATAATTGGGGTACCTCGTGGCTCAGTTGGTTAAGTGTCTGTCTGACTCACGATTTCAGCTCAGGTTATGATCTCACGGTTTGTGGGTTCAGGCCCTGAGAGCACAGAGCCTGCTTGGGATTCTCTGTCTCCCTCTCTATCTGCCCTTCCACCGCTTGCTTTCTATCTCTCTATCTCAAAAATAAATATTGTTTTTAAAAAGACTATAACTCATAGCAGCTATCCTAGTAACCAAGGATAATTTTTCTATTAAGACAAATCTTAAAATTCATGTAACACCTGTCAAGTTGGGACCATGATGGTTCAGTCTCAAGGAAGTGTTACAGGCAAACAGAGACCAATAACCAAACAGCTCAAAGCAGCTCAAATCATTCCGTGCAATGCTCAAAGACTTGCGTGAGCACCCACGCACACAGGACACAGCCTCACAAACAGGGATCTCTTTCTTTTGCCTCTGCCGCCATGGCCCCTATCACTGCCACCAGAACATCTGCCCCCTCATGTCCACCAAACCCTCCTCCTTTGTCCAGCTCACACTGCTCACCTTCCCCTCCTTTTCATTCTTTTTCCTATGGCCCGACCCAAACCCTCTCTTGGCAGTAACCCTCGGCAACCACTCATTGCTTCCTATCTCTATGGATCTACCTATTCCGGACATTTCAACGGAAGGAATCATGCAGTGGGTGGCCTTTTGTGACTGATTTCTTCATCTCAAGGTTTTCAAGTTTCATCCATGTTGCAGTATGGGTCAGGTCTTTCTTCCTTTTTAGGACAGAGTAATGTTCTATTTAGGGATATACCACATTCTGTTTATCCATTCATTGGTTGATGGATATTTGGGTTGCTTCCACTTTTGAGCTACTTTAAATAATGCTGTTATAAACATTCTAACACAGCTTTTTGTTTGGATATATTTTTTCATTTCTCTCGAGTTTATACCTAGGATTAGAATTGCTGGGTCATAAGACAATATTTGGAGGAACCATGATCATTCCTGTGCTTTACCTGTGAAATGAAAGTTCAGTCCACCTTCCTTAACTTATTAGTATTTTATGCCTTGCACTTCAAAGCCCACACTAAAATAAGAAAGGTGCAAATCTTTCTATTAGTCAGCTGAGATCATCAGGTTTTATTTGGCATCACAGACATTTGTTTTTGTATCACGAGACTTTAGAAGCACTGGATTTAAAAAAAAAATTTTTTTTAATGTGTATTCATTTTCTGAGAGAGAGAGAGACAGAGCATAAGTGGGGGAAGGACAGAGAGAGAGGGAAACAAAATCCAAAGCAGGCTCCAGGCTCTGAGCTGTCTGCACAGAGCCCAACGCAGGGCTCGAACCCACGAACTGCTAGAACATGACCTGAACCCCAGTCAGATGCTTGACCGACTGAGCCACCCAGGTGCCCCAGCATTGGATTTTTAAAATCCAATGCTGCGTCTAAGCTCACTATTACACAGTGGGGGTGGGGTGCCAGAGATTTTGCCGAGACTCTTATTAAGCTCACTACTCTCCCGAGCAACTCGTGTTCTTACCTTGGTAATAAAGGAAAAAGCAGGTGAGCAGGTAAGGACAGAATTCCCCCAGATGAGAGCAGAAAGCACAGAAAGCCTTTGGACCTTTGGAGCAAAGCTTCAGAAAAAAAGACTCCACTTTCTGCCCGTTGCAAGCCCAGGAGAGGACCTCTCTGTACTCCTCCAGGGAGAACACGCCGTCATACACCAAACGTGGGAGCACCTGGCTCACATTGAACTCCTTCAATATCTTCTCCTTGTAACTCAGCCACATTTCCGAGAGTTGCTTGGTCCTCTCCTCCTTTTCTCTCCGTGCTGTTGACTCGCAGCAATAGAACCACGGCCTTGCCTCTCGGTCACCCATCTTGGCACCTGTAAGGCTGGTGAATTGTCAGCCTCCTGGGCCTCGCTGCTCTGCGTCCTGTGCTAGCCACTTCCGTGCCACACGGACATCTGGAGGCAGATTCTTCTGCTGTCCGGAGTTATTACAGATGGGCGGGGAGAGGGGAGGCCTTAGATTAAACCCGCATGCTGACCGGCGTGGCCCTAAGAGGATTGTACTGCGCTGATTAGCCCCGTGAAGCAGTTAACTTTAAAAGATGAAGAAGAAAAACTGTTTGGCTGACACCTGTCCTGTTGAAATTCTTATTCTCAGCCCCAGGTGATCATTTCCTCCTTGGATTCCCCCAAATGGTCGCTTTCAACGTTATGAACGTAACACGCTCACCGTCTCTACTGCATGGTCTCATTCTAATGTCTGAAGCCGTATCAGGAACTATGCGGCGCATGTCTTCCCGCCACCCCAGTTTGGGGTTAGACTTGGCAGAGAACTGTAGATGGGAGAGGAAAGTAGCAGAAGCCAGTTGTTTAATGGTGTTTCAGCTTTATTCAACTACCTGAGTGCTATTTATTAGCGGCATAGTCCCCTTCCTTTGAAGAAAAACAAATGCTTCTATTGTAATCACCTGGTTAAATGATTCTATCCCATAAATGACCTCTCTCCTGTGATCTGACCCTGGTGTCCACTTAATGAAGCCAGATTAGAAGAGGGGATTATTGCTGGCTCAGGGGATGCCTCCGCCACAGTGATGCCTCACTGCAGATTGCACAGATATAATTCAGTTCTTCTAAGCCATATCTCATGTTGCCACCTGCCCAGAATTGCCCAGTCTCCAGAGTAACCCTGGGGTGCCCCTGGGGTTCTAGTCTGGGTCTGTGGGTGACCAATTCTTCCCTCGCCTGTGCTCTCTCTCCGTCTGCACATGAGAGTGAATAATGGCTGTGGGGCCCTTCTCCTACCTGGATCATCCGAGTCTTCTCTTTAAAAGTCCCTCTAAGATCAGATACAAGTAAAGAGGAATGATTTAAAGAAGGCCAAAGGTCTCTTTTTTCCAGTTCAGAAAATTGATGCAACAACCAGTGGTTATTGTAATGTTCTGGCCATTTTGGTTTATAGAAGCAATTATGTATTCTTCTACGGAATCTGGGTGGGAGATTTATTTTTCAGAAATCAAAACTCCCTTGGAATGATCCGGTTGTTGTAACCACAAGAAAAGACCTTTCCTGGCTTTGCTTCTGACCTCTTTGTGACTTTGAGAACATAACTTCCTGTCACCATACTCCACTGTATCAACCATGTATTTCTGATGTTTTGACATCTTTGGGCTTTGCTGAGCCCCAGTAGGGCTAGCCAGTTCCTAGAGAGAACATAGAACCAGGCTGCAAGTGTGACTTTCATACGCAAGCTGACCAATCCAGAGCCCCTCCCCAACCACCTCCTTTATCAGAGGCTCACATTCTAGGTCACCATCCATCCATCTGCTCTAATCACTCCTGGCCAAGTGCCAGACAAATAGGGACAGCCCCTATGCCCCAGAGCCCCCCAAAAGTATCCTAAGCCTGCTTCCCCTGATTCACCCATGACTTCCTGCAGAAACCGCAATTAAGTCTCTCGCACATTTTCCTCTCTCTCCCTCCACCTCCTAACCTACACCCCCTTCCCTTCTTTTCCTTCCCCCCGCCATCCATGACTCTGCCTGGTATGGCATGCCTCTTCCCTTGGGAACTATGAATATCAAATTATCCTTTCAATGGTAGTTGTCTTTTGATCTGTTGGCCTCAATATACCTGAATAACAATAAACTCTACATTTGATAACATCCCTTGAAAGTACAAAACTGGGTCTGGGCTGGGACAATCTTGCGAGGCACTGTAGACTGAAGAACTGGGGCAGACAATTACAGATCCCCAGCAAATTTCTTCAGCACCAGCAGTTAAGGTAAATGTGCCCCACATTGGAACTTGGAAGGGAAATAGTGGCATCTAGTGGTAAGCTGTAGTCTCTCAGGGCATTCCTTTTTCTTCATTTTTAAGCTCGTTTTTTAAGAGCACTTTTTTAAAGCACAGCAAAGTTGAACAGAAAGTACAGAGAATTCTCGTACACCCCCTGACCCCACACGCACAGCCTCCCCACTATCAGTGTCTCCTACAAAAGCGGTACATTTGTTGCAATTATGAACCTGCACTAATACATCATCATCACCCAAAGTCCATAGTTTACAATCGGGTTCACTCTTGGTAGTGTATATTCCAAGGGTTTGGGCAAATATATGACAAATATCCTTTATTTATCATCATACAGAATAGTTCCACTGCCCTAAAAATCCACCCATTCACCACTGCTCCTGCCTCCCACATCTGATACCCACACAAGCGTTTTGCTGTCTCCAAATTTTGTTGCAGGTGATTTTTACTCTAAGATTTTCTTTAGCCAGATTTTCTTATAACCAGATTTTCTTTCTGGTTGCCCACTTTGTGCTGGTGCATGATATAGAATAATGGTGTGTAAGACAGACAACATCCCTACCCTGGAGAGGAAGTGCAGCTAGAGATTAAAAAAAAAAAAAAAAAAAAAGTCAAGTAGACAAATAAAATAATTACAATATAGCTGAAAAAAGCTGAGAGAAAAAGAGGGTGGGGCTACCTTAAATAGAGATCGAGGAGGCACATAAGCTGAAACTGACAGAACGAAGAGAAGTTGGATATGAGAGGGAAAAGGAGATACTATCAGGCAATGTGTAAATACTACCAAGGATGTGTAAAATCCCAGCGGCAGGAAGAAGCGGAATGTATTTGAGAATGTGAGGGCTCCATGAACCAGCACATGGGCTGTAGGATGCGGGTCATGGGATAATGTTGCAGAGGCCATCAGGAGCTCAGTCTTGCCGGCTTGGTAGGTCCTGATAAGAAATTTGGATTTTCCTATGTTTGCAGTAGAAAGCTCCTGAAGACTTTACTCAGGGAGGGATATGATCTGATGGATGGTTTCAGAGCTGCTAACATTTTATCCCTTTGCTTTATCATTTGCTCTCTGTCGTTGTATAAGTTTTCCCCCCTGAACTATTTGGTCATTACATGAATTGTGACATGTGACCTCTAAATAACATCAGCTTGTTTTTACTAAGAATGGACATGTTCTCTTACATCGCTTTGGAATAATTATCAACTACATAAATTCACATTAACATCTTATATCACATTAGATACTTTACCTAATATACCATTCCTTTTCCAGTTTTGTCTGGTTGATCTAACAATGCCCTTGATAGCTTTTTTTTTTTTTTTTAACTAATCCTGCCCAGGATCCAGTTTGAGGTTTTAAAATTTATTTTTCAGGGGTACCTGGGTGGCTCAGTTGGTTAGGCATCCAACTTTACCTCAGGTCATAATTTCACGGTTCGTGGGTTCAAATCCCACATTGGGCTCTGTGCTGAGAGCTCGGAGCCTGGAGCCTGCTTCAGATTCTATGTCTCCCTCTCTTTCTGCCCCTCCACAACTTGTGCTCTGTCTCAAAAATAAATAAAAACATTAAATTTTTTTTAAAATGTTTTATTTATTTCTAGAAGACAGAGAGAGAGACAGCATGAGCAGGGGAGGGTCAGAGAGAGAGAGGGTCACAGACTGAAACAGGCTCCAGGCTCTGAGCTGGCAGTCAGCACAGAGCCCGATGTGGGGCTCGAACCCACGAACCATGAGATCATGACCTAAGCGAAAGTCGGACGCTTAACCAACTAAGCCACCCAGGCGCCCCTAAAAATTTTTTTAATAAAAAGTAAATGTATCCCCTAGATTTTTATGTGGGAGTACTTTCATTATCATAATTTTAAAGAAATTCTGTGATTTCTTTTTGTCGTTTTCTTTTACTTAAGAATTGTTTACTAGAGATCCTTTTTTACAGGCACCTGGGTAGCACAGCTGGGTTAGTATCTGACTCTTCATCTTGGCTCAAGTCATGATCTCACAGTTTGTGAGTTCAAGCCCCACATTGGGCTCTGTGCTGGTGGTGTGGAGCCTGCTTGGGATTCTGTCTCTCCTTCTCTTTGCTCTTCCTCCAATAGTGTGTGGGGGGGGGGGTGAGAGAGAGAGAGAGAGAGAGAGAAAGTACACTCTCAAAAAATAAATAATAAATAAAATTAAAAATTAAAAAAAAAAAAAAAACAGGAGCACCTGGGTGGCTCAGTCGGTCGAGCGTCTGACTCTTGACTTTGGCTCAGACGATGATCTCCAAGATTGTGAGTTCAAGCCTTGCATCAGGCTCTGTGCTGACAGTGCAGAGCCTGCTTGGGATTCTCAGTCTTTTTCTCTCTCTGCCCCTCCCCCATTCACTCTATCACTCTCTTTCAAAATAAACAAACATTAAAAATAATTTTAAAATAGAGATCGCTTCATTTCCATGTGGAAAGCCTTTTTTAAAAAGTTGTTTCATTTTTAATTTCTGATTTTATTGCATTGGGATCTAATAGTGTTGCATGTGTATTTCTAGTTTATTGAAGCTACTGAGATAGCTTCTTTATCTCCTGGTATACAATTAATTTTTGTGAAGAATATGTATATGCTTAAGTAGTATATACTTAACACACACACATATATATACATATACAAAAACGTGTGTGTGTGTACACACACATACCTTTTTATTATATTTTGGGGAGCCTTTTACATGCTTACGTGTGTGTATACTCAAGCTGTCTTGAATAGAGTAGTGTGTTAAATTTTCCTATTATTAGTGTGTTTGATCTCTTTGTGCATTTCCTGAAGTTTGTATTTTATATAGGAGAGTGCTGTGTAGTTTGACTCATAGATATTTATAATTGCTATATTGTCATTGTAGAATGCGACCTGTCTTACATTATAAAGTGTCCTTTGTCTCAACTTTAATGTTTTTTGGCTTGAAAAAATTTTTAGTAGATCTATGTTCCAAATATTGTATGGGGCATCCTTATACCCACAATTATTTATCTGAAATTCAAATTTAACTGTGCAACATGTATCTTACTGGCAACCCTAAATACAGAAGAATCTTAGGTCTTAGACGTAGATCTTAGACATATCTATTTGATGATAGAGTGCTTTTATATATGCCTAACCTTAGGGCTTGCTGAGTCAGACAACTCCCAGTTCATGATGGACAACTTAGGTAGCTTTCATGGCTCAGGATCAAGAGATCAGTCTCTACTATGGTCCAGAAGCAAACCAGAAGCTACTTCTCAAAAACAAAGAATGACATGGGTTTCTTTTTCTCCCCTTAAAGAACTATGCTGTGATTCCCTTATAAGTTCTGTCAAAGGTTACATATGCTATTCTTACCTACAACAAACACTTCAAGCACCATCAAATCTGTTGAATCATTGTGGCCCATGGGTAAAAGTAGCTTGCATAGCTGCTGACCTGATTTAGAATCTTCTGCTCTCACTCCTACTCAAAACTGCAGTCTTTTTGAGTTCTATAGTAATTGGGTCAGAGTAACATACGTGCTCAAATGAGGTGTATGTTGTCTTCAAAATCCAAAGAGGCCCACTATGCATTGTGTCTCTTAACAAGAAAATATCAAGATTCATCAACTTTTTCTTCACTCTAGAGCTGACATCTCTAGATTCCCTCACCTACTGGACAACTAAAAACTTCACTGAATGGCAGTCTCCTGCAATTTTTAATTTTGGGATTTATTTTCCTCCCTGTAGCTTTCAACTGTCTTCCCAAAGTGACTGTAGCATAGTTGACCCTTGAACAACACAGGTTCAAAATGCATGGGTTCACCTATATGCAGATTTTTGATATGTATTACTGTAAGTATATTTTCTCTTTCTTACGATTATCTTAATAACATTTTCCCTTTTTTAGCTTACTTTATTGTAAGAATAGCACGTAATACATATAACATACAGAATATGTGATAATTGATCGTATGTTATTGGTAAGGCTTCTGGTCACCTTCAAGTCTTCTGTTTTTCATAGTTAAGTTTCTGGGGAATCAAAAGTCATATGCAGGTTTTTCACTGCACGGGGTATAGGTGCCTCAAACCCCCAAGTTGCTCAAGAGTCAACTGTGTTTGGAATTTCCCACTTACGAGGTAGAATCAGCAGGATATTATGAAAGCTACAATATCAGCATGATGACTTTGAAATGGAGGAGCAATCAAAATCCTTGTAGACTAGATTTTGATGTGAAGCTAGAGAGTCCTGGGGCGAAACTATGAATGTATTGCTAGTCTTGCCAACTGAATAAAAACTGCTTTTGATGGCCTTTAACTAATAGGTATAAAGTAAAAGCATTAGCCAGATCAATAGCTGCATATACGGTGCCAGAGATTATGCTGATTTACTCCACCAATGATAGCATTGCTGGAAGAGCAGCTGCAACTAGAGCCTCTGTCTAGTTAGATTTATGACAAATCTGCTGTAATTCTTCAACTTCCATTTGTCCTCTACACAGGCCAAATAAGGGGAGGTAAATGGACATCTGGTGAGAAGCACCACGCTGCATCTTTCAAGACACTGAGGGTGGCAGTGGTCCCTGCAATTCCCCCAGGACTGTGGCATTGCATTTGGTTTACTATTTTCTAAGGTTGAGAAGTTCTAGAGGTTTCCACTTGGTCTTTCATACTAGAATAGCTTTAAACCATGGGTCAGGGAACCACTGTGGAAATTCTGCCAGTTGCTGAGTATGTCTGTTCAAACTCTGCCTCTGAAACTGGGGAAACAGCCACAGTAACCTAATGATCTCACCATCAGGCAGATCTTAGCCCAACCCTGGAAACAACCCAAACGTCCAACAACAGATAAATGGAAAAACAAATTGTGTACAGGCATACAATGAACTACTACTGCGAGTGGTGGTGGGATGAACGATAGATACACCCACAGAACATGGATAAATCTTAAAATTATGCTGAATGAAAGAAAGAAACAAACAAAAGTACATAGTGTATTCTTTCATTTGTAGAAAACTCTAGAAAATGCAAACTAATCTGTAGTGACAGAGAGCAGATCAGTGGTTGCCTAAGAATTGGGGATGGAGGCCCAAGAGAGAAAAATTACAAAGGAGCCTGAGAAAACTTTTTTGGGGGAAGGGGGTCTATGCCAGGCGGTTCCCCACCATGCCAGGCCCCCATGCATTTGACAGTACATAAGTCATGGCAGGATGGGAGGTTATCCAGATGACAGCTGGTTCAGAAGTGACTGGGAAGAATGTGGAGGCAGTGAGTCTCTGTAATTCTGTCCAGAAGCCTACCAGGAAAGAGAATACAAAGATACAGTGGTTTTAGTGCCATACTTTATGGAACTTCCTCCTAGGAGCAGTTTGTGATTCCAGTTAGCTTACTCCGGTTAGCTGCCCTCTCCCAGCTTCTGGAATGCTGAATCTGCTCCTAGAGTGGCATTCATTAGCCTCTCCACCTTTATAATAACTGCCAACCTTTATTTTCCAGAGCAATTACTCTCTGCCTGAACTTCACCAGCCCAACTAAGCTCTCCCATTTTGGAATTCCAACGGCATTTATTATCTGTATCTCATCATATGACATGATCAATTAAATTTTACGAACATCGAAAGACACCAGTGTTATGCACATAGACATTGGCATCAAATTGTCTGAGTTTGCATTTCAGCTCTGTCATGCAGTGGCTATGTGACCTTGATCAAGTCACTTAGCCTCTCTGTGGCTTCAGTTTATCCATCAATTTATCAGACATAATAATATTTTTTGTTATGAGTACTAGAGGAGTTAATATTTGTAAAGATCATAGAGTAGTGTATGACACAGTCTAAGCCCCAAGAATGTTAATAAAAATCAATTTGTGTCATGGGGCACCTGGGTGGCTCAGTTAAACTCCAACTCTTGATCTCAGCACAGGCCTTGATCTCAGCGTCGTGAGTTCAAGCCCTGAGTTGGGCTCCGTGCTGGGGGTGAAGCCTATTTTTTTAAAAAATCAGTTTGTGTCCCAATTATAGTAAGGTTCATACTCACAGTTGCGGGGTACACAGAGATGTCTGTGGCATTTGCTCTAGCCTCCAGCGAGAAGCTAGCAATTGCCAGTCACCTTTACTTAGAGATCTTCTGTGCCCAGCAGTCTCTGCACTTGGTCAGCCTTGGCATGAAAGCCAATGGCCAATATTCAGAACGTGGCTGCAAGTTGAAACAATGGTGTTGGTCAGAATTCGAGATTAAAGACAGAGCCATGCTGAGAAGGGAGATGTTAACCTTCCCAAGATTTTGGATAACTTGCGATTCAACCAATGCATGGTGATATGAGGCTAGCTATGAAGACACTGTGAGCCTATTTAGGCCCCACGCCACTTTCCAGCCCCTAATTACCGCGTGTGCCCCTATCCAAAGGCCCCCAACCCAGCAGTGTGCCCAGCTTCAGCTCCACCCTCGCAGGTGCCCCGACTCCCCTCAGCTCCTATAGTCCCAGCGCTGCAGAAAGCCCCGCCCAGCCCCGCCCCCTCATGTCGCTGCTCCCCTCCCTGTCGCCCCGCCTCCTCGCAGCCCCTATAGTCCGAGCCTGCGGAGAGCCCCGCCCAGCCCGGCCCCCATGTCGCCCCTCCTCTCCCTGTCGCCCCGCCTCCTCCAGCTCCTATAGTCCCAGTCTGCGGAGAGCCCCGCCCCGCCCCATATCGTCCCTCCCCCTCCCTGTCGCCCCGCCTCCTCGCAGCTCCTATAGTCCCAGTCTGCGGAGAGCCCCGCCCCGCCCCTCTCCGTCGCCCCGCCCCTGATCGTCACCCCGCCCTTCAGATAGCCGTACCCTTCCCTGTCGCCTCTATATGTACTCACACGCTCGTTGCGTCTGAGCCGCCGCTGTCTCCCGGCTTCGAGCACCGCTGCCGTCTCGCCCGCAGAGGCCACCCCCGGGAGCTGCGTCTGTGCGGTGCGCAGCCGGCCGCCATGGCGGCCGAGGCCCTGGTGGCCGAGGCCGTGGCTTCGCGCCTGGAGCGGCAGGAGGAGGACATCCGCTGGCTGTGGGCGGAGGTCCGGCGCCTGAGGGACGAGCAGCTGAACGCGCCGGACCGCTGCCCAGCCGAGGGGCCGTGCCTGACGCGGGAGGTGGCGCAGCTCCGGGCCGAAAACCGCGACCTGCGCCACCGGCTGTCCCGCCTGCGGCTGTGCCTCGCGGACGAGCGGAGCCAGCAGGCGAAGCAGGAGAGCGCGGCGCGGGCGGCGGCGGCGCAAGAGGCCGGGCGCGCGACTGCCGGCGCGCAGGTAACGGGACGGCGGGGCCCGCTGCGGGGGAGGCCGCCGGGGGCCGCCGGGAGCCCCGGACCCGCGGCGCCGCGGGCTGCGATCGTGCGCGGGTGAAGGTGGTCCCGCCGGAGGGAGGAGAGCGGCCGCGGCGCGCTGCAGGGCCCGCCCCTCGCCGAGCCCGGCTCTGTGCACCTGCTAAGGCCAGGGAACCACTGAGTAGCCCGGACTTTCTTTGGAGTCCTGTATTTCCAGCAGTCGCCAGACTGACTTAATGGCGTGATTTTGCCGTTCTTCCAGTAAATTGCCAACCACTCATTTTCTTCAGTAGCAGAAATAGCATATTCCTTTGTTTGAAAAAAAAAATGCTGGAATGATTAAAACTCGCTGTTCTTACTTGAGCAGGAAGACCAACAGCTGCGTATACAAACTCTTCCGTTCCCTCTAATGAATGGCTGGTTCAGAGCTATTTATGACAGATGGTTTTGTTGTCATTCTCTTGCTGCGATCTCTATATATAACGTTATTATTTAACAATACTTTAATATTTTGGTTCATTGAAGGGCAAATTATCTTGGTGCAACGTAATACTTTTTCTGAAGTTTTGAAAGGTTTCTCAGACTGTGGGGTGTTCTTGAGTTCTTTACTAAGGGTAACTGTGGTGCACTTTTAACATCTTCCTAAAAAGTGCATTTAAAGGCAGCTACGCAACCATTTTACAGCGACATTATCCGTTAAAGGTTTAGGGGGAAAACTCTGAAGAGAAAAACATGTTAAATGTACTTACCAAGAGTGTGAGAAAATGCACAGTCAGGAAGGATGGAAATCCAGAAAATGACTCGCCCATTGAGAGTTGTAGATGGCGGTCAGGGCAGCCCAGCCTCCAACATGGGAGACTTGCTGACTGCTGGCATGTGCCTCTCTTCTGCACGTTTCAGATGTGTTGCTCTCTCCTGTCATTGCTGTGAGTTATTTATAATTTACCTTTATTTCTCAGCCTCCTTCTAGTCAAAGCCAGGAAAAGAACACTAAAACGAAGGAGGAGGAAGACAGGCCTAAGAGTGAGGTAAGCTGTTGCCATGGAGATAATGTACAATACGACTTGTCATTTATATGTATGTATGTATATATATATATATATATATATATATATATATATATATATATATATATAGTTTTTATTTATTTCAGAGAGAGAGAGACAGAGACAGCATGAGCAGGGGAGGATCAGAGAGAGAGGGAGACACAGAATCCAAAACAGGCTCCAGGCTCTGAGCTAGCTGTCAGCACAGAGCCCTATGCGGGGCTCGAACTCACGAACTGTGAGATCATGACCTGAGACAAAGTCAGACGCTTAACTGACTGAGCCACCCAGTCGCCCTGCGACTTGTCATTTAAATGTGCTTATACAATTAATTGCCTGGGATCGTTAATTAAAACATACTTGCTAGTTTGGGACAGAGTAGTATGTTTAAAACCTTGTAAGCCTTAGATTCAAGTTGTCTTAACTTCGAGATGAGCTAGACAGTCAGCTGTATTTAAATGCTCTTATGTCTAAGTTGAGATAGCCCAGTGTTTCTTTTGTGTTGAAGAAATTAGCTACTATAAATCATTAAAACAACCACAGTATGTTTCCAGCATAAATACTTGGCAGGAGCTAAGAAGGAATACCTGACCTCAGAGGGATCAGTCTGGTTGAGATCAGACCAACAGGAAAGACAGCTAGAGAATAAAGTAGTGTGGTGTATAAATAGGTGCTAATTGGACTGTGGCACATGGGTGTTAAACATGTAGCTTAGGGAGATGTGCTAGTTAGAAGAGGTGGGCTCTGAGCTGGACCCTGAAAGCTAAGAAGTGACCAGAAGGAGACTTGGAAATGACCTGTGGTGTGCAGAGTATGGGATGAGACTTACTAGAGGTTGAACAGTTAGAAAAAAGTGGGCCGTGAATGTTAACTCTCTTGTATTCTGATGACTTTCAGGTGAAAAATCAACCCAATTTCGTTAAGGAAAGGTTGAAGCTTTTTGAAATATTGAAGAAAGACCATCAGCTCTTATTTGCCGTTAATGACCAAAAGGAGAATACAAGCAATGTGATCACAGTGAGAATGGCTGATGGGAAGACAGTGGAAGGGGAAGTTTGGAAGACAACACCTTATCAAGTGGCCGCTGAAATTAGGTAAACTGTAATTTGGAGAAGATATTCTTTATTCAGTATTGTCCCAGTGCTTGGTGGCAGTGTGTTCTCAGGGACTGTGAAGAGTATTTTTTTCTTGCTCAGTTGAATTAAACGAATATTTACTTATTTTTGAGAGAGAGAGAGAGCGTGCACGAGCAAGTGTGGGCAAGGGGCAGAGAGGGAGGGAGACACAGAATCCTAAACAGGCTCCAGACTCTGAGCTGTCAGCACAGAGCCAGATGTGGGGCCTGAATTGGTGAACCACGAGATCATGACCTGAGCTGAAGTCGGTCGCTCAACCAAATGAGCCATCCAGGTGACCACTCAGTTGAATAAATTAAATGTCATTAGTTATTTCCCTCTAGCTTCTAAAGATGGCATTTAAATAAGTAATTGAATATCAGAATAAAATCTCTTCCTCTTTAAAATGCACATTTTAAAGTTCTAATAAAGTTCTAATAAAAATATATAGAAGAGAAAAACAAATAATCCTTGTCAGGTCCCATTACATGGACGTTCATCATCAAGATATTTCCATGAGGTTTTACGGATCTTTTGCTGGATTTGACTCCAAGTCAAGTCATTGTCTCACCAGTAGATAACCATGGGTGTTTCTTCAAACCAAGTTGGCCAGATGCCTGAAGTTCCAAGCCTGTTTCCTTGTATTTTCCGTGGAAATAATACATTTCCCGTTTACCTAATGAGGTTGTAAAAATTAAGTGAAATACTGCATATGAAAAATACTCTGAAAATTAAAGTATCTCCAGAAATGTACAAAATGTCTTATCATAGATTGAAGATGTACGTATTAACCTTGGAATAAGTGCTTTGACTTTCCTAGAAATTAGATACATTAGTGAAGTTCTGTTATTTTGACCACTGTTAATTCCTAGCATTAAATATAATTTCTGGAAGCTATAGCTCAAAACTGCCATGTAAATAAACTTTGGCTATATAAAAAGCAAACTTTTTCAACAATTGAAGTCCTCAGGTTTCCTTTGAAAACTATGGTTAAGATTGTATTTTTTTCCCCCATACTATCATATCCTGTGCTCTGAAGTCCCCTCCCAACCTATTCCCATGTTTTCCAGGAGAGATGAATAGATGTCCTGGGGGAAAATGGCCTTTGAGGCAAATTAAGTTTATGCTTCTTCATGGAAAGTCAGTTTGCTTGTTAGCATATTGGAGACTGAGAAGTCCTACCCTGAAGAAACCAGTTCAAACTTGGGAAACAAAGTTTTTTGATTATGGAAGATGTTCTTCGTTGTACCCCTAATAATATGCATTTCCACAGAGTACCAGTTTATAACCCCTACAGTGAAGTTTCAGGATAGATGGGTTATAGGAGTGCCCAAAAGTAAAGTTATCCCAGACTAAAAGATTGAGCAAAGCTTGCATCAGGTAAACCTGGTAAGAAGAAAGTAGTGATCATAATATTACTATCAGACCTCAGAATTTGAGGACTAAAATCATCAAATGGGATAGTGAGACTTACTTCCAAAACACACAAACAGTATAATCCGTAATAACTATTTGTCACAAACCTTTATGAGTTAAATAATGTAGCATCAAATGAGAAATAGAAAATTACAGACGCTCAGGAATGGTAGACTTTTAGACTGCTTTTATCAGTTTGGGACAGATCATATGTGTCTGAATAATAACATTGTGAGGTAAACTTAGTGGTTGCTCACCAGTCTCTGTGGCCTAAGACCTCTTTGCTCCAGTGGTCATGTTTTTGACTCCTCAGAACCTTAATGAAATGCAGAAACATACAGCTCACATTCTGTGAGTAAAATGAAGTCAGTTATGAACTCTTACTAAGCATTAAATGACAAGACAAAACAAAGTAAAACTTGAAAATTTAAAAAAAAAACTCTTCAAAATGACTACTGTAAAGCGAAATAAAAACAAGCCCAGAATTTTAGAAAATACTTCTAATGAGGAAAATATATATCAGAAATCTGTGGAATATATCCAAAGTAGTGATCAGAAATAGATTTGTAGTGTTGAAGGTTTTTCTGATAAGAATAAAAAGAAACAGACTATGAGTTCAACTCAGGCAGTTAGAAAAAGAACAGATTAACAAGGAGGGATCTCTAAAAAAGTGAATTAAAGATTAGTATTAACTAAAAAATTATCTGGATAAGTAAGGGTTCAGTGAGGTGGCTGGATGTAAAATAAATGATAAATTAATAGCTTTATTAAATTATTCTGCCTGTTGTCTTACTTAACTGAGGGTTGATTGCACAGATGATTGTTTCTGCCCTGGGCAAATGTATGCCTTTCTAAGCATAACATGTAAAGTGAAAATCATTCAGGAAAAGATGGACGGATTCAAACTACACAAAAAATAAAACAAGAAAAATGGCTATGTGTAAAAATGACACATAAAACAGGAAATGACAGGTGTGAAAAAAATGTACCACATAAAACAAATGATTGCTCTTAAAGTGTTTTTTTTACATTAATAGGAAAAAGATGAAAGCTTCAACAGAGGAATAGATTATCTGAGAAATGTAAACAAAAATTATTTTGTGTTACTGATTGGTCAGAGATTTACGAATAGCAGTTAATACTGATAGAGTCTTGGGGAAGTGGCTCTGGTGCAGGGTGGATAAATAGGTCCAGTCTCTCAGACGTTTAAAGCCTTTAAAAACATGCAAACCCTAACCCTTGGACCCAGTGATTCTATACATAGCCATTTATCCTAAGAAAATACCCCATAGGAAAAAAAATGGGCAAAGGACAGTTCATAGTAGTTGATGAAAAATTATTTTCAGAATGTGGTCCCCAAATGAACAGCACTATCACCATCCGAGAACTTAGCGGAGCAAATTCTTGGGACCCTACTCCACGCCTCTTGAATTAACTAGCACTCTGTGTGTTTATGAGCCCCTCCAGGAGTTTCTGATCCAAATCCAAGTTTGAGAACCCCTGAGGTAGGCTAAACTGCTGTAGCAAGAGACCCCCCAAAGACCGTGGCTTAAATGAGGTAGATATCACGTTCTCTCATGTGATAATCCAGAGATGACCAGCCTAGGCTGGTGGAGGACGTCTCTGGGCCATGCAGTCAGTCATTGGTGGACCTGGGTCCCTTCTGTCTTGCCTCTTGCCATCGCCTAGGTAGGGTTTGTCCATGGGCAGGGGTGGAAGCTGAGTCCATGGATCCACGGACTCACCTGCAGGCCGGGGGGTGGGGGTGGGGGGGAGAGCAGCTGAAGAACAACGATGCTTTGAGGCCTAGACCCCTCACTGTCATCTCCGCTTACATCCCATTACGTCACGTTTAGTCACATGGCCACCCCTGGCTGTAAGAGAGAATGGAAACGTAGCTCCTGGCAGCCAGCCACATGTCCAGCTAAAGCTGCCTCACCATGGAAGAGAGGAAGCATGGTTTAGGGGACCACGTCTGCCACAGTGTACCCCTCTGACATCCAGAGATCTGTGGGACCCTCTTTTCATCCTCCCACACACTCAGTCCCTCCCCGGGTGAGACAGCTCTGGGTCCCATCTGCTGAAAGCACCGGATATTCCAGTGATACGCAGACACCCTGTCGGCTGGCGCCTTACGCTCTGGCAACAGATAAAGCTGCCAGACAAGGCTGCCCACCCGGCATGTATACACAGCGGTGGAGTACACACAAGGCCATCACGAGGGAAGCGTGTCTGGAAAAAAGAAGGAAGAACAAAGTACTGCAGAGAAGGCATCAGGTCCTGCTGGCAGCGATTGTGAGGCCCACAGCCTGGCAGCGGGCCGTGCTCGGATCAGGCCACCCGGCCACCCCTTGTTTTCTGCGAGTAGCTTGCTTGTCCACTGTCCTCCAAGGGCCCTGATTTTGCTCTGTGGGAGGGTCCTAATCATCCTTCATTCTCATTAGCCACACTTGGGGGTTCAGAGCTCCTCTAAGGCTCCAACGGCCACAGGTGTTTATAAGATGGCCTCGTAACTGGGCAGCACAATTGTCTGCAGCCTGGTGGGCTTCTGGTTGGTTTGCTTCTAGTCAGTTCCACGAGAAGTAATCTCGTTGAAGGAATTCTAGATGGAGACTTCTCACACTTTTGTTCCTTGGCTTTTGTGCTTGGCTCTTTTCCTCACTCCCTCAGTTTAATGGACTGAGGTTCTATGAAACAACCGGCTTTGGGAGGGCAGCACCCTTTAATCCGTGTGGTTGGCCTGGCCCCTCTTGTCTGTCTTCATGTATGGCTTTAGAGAGGGGTTTTAAACGCTGGTCCCTCCTGCTGTTTGGGACAAAAGACTGTCTTTCCAGTCTTGCACAGCCTCACATTTCTGGACTCTGAGTCAGTTTGGATTGTAGGCCACAGGTAGAGCTATTCTTGGTGAAGGCCTGTCCCTTCCATCTCTGCCTGGGAACCAGAGGATCCTCACCTGACCTGATCTCCCTCTGGTGGTGGGTTTTTTTTTTTTAATGTTTATTTTCAAGCAAGTGCAAGTGTGGAAGGGGCAGAGAGGAGGGGGGAACAGAGGATCCAAAGCAGGCTCCACGCTGTCAGCACAGAGCCCTATGTGGAGCTTGAACTCGCAAACTGTGAGATCATGACCTGAGCCCAAGTCAGTTGCTCAACCGACTGAGCTACCCAGGCGCCCCCCTCTGCTGGTGTTTATAAAAGTTGCAATAGCTACCCAGTGTTTACCAACCTTCTGCCTTTTTGTAACTGCTTTTTTTTTAATGTTTTTTTTTAAATTTCTAGGAGAGAGAGAGAGAGAGAGAGAGAGACAGCGTGAGCAGGGGAGGGTCAGAGAGAGAGGGAGTCACAGACGGAAACAGGCTCCAGGCTCTGAGCTGGCAGTCAGCACAGAGCCCGACGCGGGGCTCGAACTCACGAACCGCGAGATCTTGACCTAAGCGAAAGTCGGATGCTCAACCAACTAAGCCACCCAGGCGCCCCTTTTTGTAACTGCTTCTTGATGTGCTCCAGGCATCGTAAGCACATGAGTGTGCCTGCAAGTTTTATCAAATATTTTATCAAATATCTGTCAATATTTGATATTTTTCAAATATCAGATTATACCATGACAAGGGCTATTGGCTTTACGTATCTCACTGCCCATCTGCTAAGCCAGTGCCGCGTGTTTTGTTGTTAACTTCCAAGTCCTTACTTTTTTTTAAATTAAACCAAAAATTTTTTAAACCTTATTTATTTATTTTGAGGGAGACCGGAGCAAGCGCAAGTTGGGTAGGGGCGGGGAGTGGGAGGAGAGTTTCTGAAGCGGGCTCTGCGCTGACAGTAGAGAACCCAGTGAGGGGCTCGAACTCATGAACCCTGAGATCATGTCCTGAGCCAAAGTCCAATGCTTAACTCACCAAGCCACCCCTTTACTTTTTTGTATTAGTTAAAATAGAGGCTAACTGTTGCAACAGCTTTGGTGGCTTAAATATGATCCAAGTCTCTCTCGGGTAGGTAGGTAGCAGTCTGCAGGTGTGGGGTCAGGATACGCTTCTCCAGAAATCATTTGGGGACCAGCATTCTCTCTGTTTGGTTCCTGGACCGTCTGTATGTACAGTGTTGGCTCTTGCGTGCACGGTCGAGGGGAACCCCACAGGTGTGCTGGAGTCCGCAGAAGGCGGGGAGAGGATGGAGGAGGGCTTTGTCTTAAGGCTGAGATTCTGAAGTGCTACCGACCACTTCCGCTTGTACCCATGGCTTCCAAATTGTCACAAGCCACATCTGGCTGCAGGGAAGCCTGAAAAACTGTAACAGAAGGAGAGAATGGATTTGAAGAGTTCCCAGCAGCCCCTCACAGCCAGTAAAAGTGAAATAAAATTCTACTTCCTTAGTAACAACATCTGACATTTATTAAGTTTGTATTATGAATATGCCTTATTTAATCCTTAGAATAAATGTATGAGGAAGATTGTACGAATCCCTATTTTACAGATGAGAAACTAAGGCTTATAGTAAATTGTCCAGTGTTCAAGTCCAGGTTGGTCTGACATCAGAGCAGTTGCTCTTAACCATAGCGCTGTACCGCTGCTCAAGTTGCTCACAGAAAAGCAAGTTAAAACATTATGTTGTAAAGATGACACAGTTTAATAGTACCTGACATTGTGAGGACACAGAGAACAAGTATTCTTGTGCCTTTCCTGGGAGGAAAATTTGGCAGTATATTCCAGCAAGGTCATTAAAGCTCATTTCCCTTGACTCAGCAGTTTTACCTGATGAATTTTCCCTGGGAAAAAATAATTGGGAACTAAGATATGTGTTCAAGAATGTTCACTCCTGTGTTATTTGCCATTGCCAAAGCAAAACAAAACATTTTCGCAAAGAAATAACCAAAATGCCCAGCCATAGAAGGTCCATTAATCAACTCTTGATTCTGCTGCAGCTATAAACCAGCATGGTTTTCTAGTCTGTCTACCGTCTGGGGAAGCGTCTGACTTACTAAGTTTAAAAATTACATTACTGAGTAACATATATAGTATGGTACTATTGTGATTTTTATATTTGGTGTATATATTTATCCACAAATGTGGAAAGACATACAGAAAAATGTTAACAGTAACTTCTGGGTGGTGGGATTGAGAGTGCTATTTTTTTCTTTGCTTCTCTGTGCTTTTCAGCTTTCTTAATGTGTTATTTAGGTCAATAATTTTCAAAAAACAATAAGTGTGCGTGTGTGTGTGTGTGAGAGAGAGAGAGGGAGGCAGAGAGAGAAAGAAGAAGGAGGAGGAGGTGGAGGAGGAGAAGGAGAGGTGGATATAGAAAAAGACTAGAAAGACATGTACAAAAATGTTAGGATTATATATTTATTTCAGGGTGGTGAGATTTAGATGTGATTTTTGTTTTATTCTTTGTGTTTTCTCTGTTTTCCAAGTTTTCTTTTTTACAGTGACTGTGTACTACTTTGGTATTTAAAATAAATGTTACAAAAATTTGAAAACCCTCTTCTTTTAGTTTACATTTGTACTTTCTATTCACTTATAAAAAAAGACAGCCCTGAAAATTATTTTAATCTTTTGTCTTAATGAATCACTGCAGCATGTGATAAGGTTAACTCCCAAGTGACTCTTCTTCTACCAGTCAGGAATTGGCTGAAAGCACAGTGGTCGCCAAAGTCAATGGTGAATTATGGGACTTAGACCGTCCTTTGGAAGGGGACTCCACTCTACAGCTGCTTATGTTTGATAACGAGGAAGCCCAAGCTGTAAGTGTTTAAAAATCAATCAACTAAATTTTGGGTATTGTGAACTATATTATGTATGAAGACACATATTGAAGTCAAGAATTATGAGTTTTGGAAACTTCTAGAACTTAAAATTTGTGTATTGATGTTTAGTAAGTTTTTAGTGAGTTTTTGTGGAATGAATACATAACTAATATACAACAGCTTTTAAAGTAGCCCTTATTTATAATTTCTGAAAATAGTTGTGCCCTTATGCTGTAATGCTTTAATTATGAAACCAATGTACATTTGACATGAATTTTTAATAGATTCTTAGAAATGGGTGTACTTTATAATATAATATGTGTGTATAATATAATATGTGTAGCTTTGGTAATTGGGAAAATTACCAAAGCTTAGATATCTTTTATTTATTTTTTTTAAAGTTTATTTATTTTGAAAGAGAGAGAATCAGTGGGGAAGAGAGAGAGGAGGACAAAGTGGGCTCTGTGCTGACAGTAGAAGGCTCTATGTGGGGCTCAA
This sequence comes from Proteles cristata cristata, assembly GCA_017311185.1. Classification (NCBI taxonomy): domain Eukaryota; kingdom Metazoa; phylum Chordata; class Mammalia; order Carnivora; family Hyaenidae; genus Proteles; species Proteles cristata. The sequence goes on along the minus strand of JAESUZ010004086.1, from coordinate 37,663 downwards.
ACTCATGAACCATGAAATCATGACCTGAGCCAAAGCCGGATGGACACTTAACCAACTGAGCCACCCAGGTACCCCTTAGGTATCCTTTAAGTACTTATTAATGTAATATTCTATAAAATAGATACCACATTTTCATGTAGGTCTCTGATATACATTGTTACCTTAGCTTTGCAATTTCTCTTCAGGTGGTGTCCATCATTTGCCTAAAACCTAATCTAAGGTTAGCTTAGGTTCTATTAATTGTGACACTTGGTTTCTTGACTTATTAATCCAAACTTATAAGAACCATATCATAATTGCTTTTCTGTTTAAAATATGCAAAGCATAACAGTTAAATAGCTAAACAACACAATATTAATAAAATCACATTGAAAGTGATTTAGAAAAAGCAATTTTTAGGAGAAACACAGAGCATATATGTATTATTTAGTTTTTCTCACCAGTTGTTAACAGCTGTCATGTAACTTCATCCCAGATGTGATCCCTAGACTTTACAATTGTATATATTCCCTCAGTCACCTGACCAGCATCTATGGTGCTGGATACATATGCCAGACCCTGTAGGGCTACCGTGGACAGAGCACGGAGACTCCTGCTTCCAAGAATTTACCTCTAGGGGGAGGAGGTAATAAACAAGAAAACAACCAAAGAATGGTTTTCAGATAATGTCAATTTCTGGAGAAAGTCAAATAGGGGCTGGAAACCAAGAGCAGCCTTGCTAACTGGTAGGGCAGTTAGTATTTTTTCTTTATTTAATGTTTTTTGTTTAATTTATTTTTGAGAGAGAGACAGAGTATGAGTGGGGGAGGGGCAGAGAGAGAAGGAGACACAGAATCCCAAGCAGGCTCCAGGCTCTGAGCTGTCAGTGCAGAGCCCGACTTGGGCCCAAACTCATGAACCTGAGCCAAGGTCGGCCGCTTAACCAACTGAGCCACCCAGGCGCCCCACAGTTAGTTTTGATCCTGAACTAAAGGCCCAAATCCTGCCTGAAAGCCTTGTGCTTGCCCACACTTGGCATGGCTCCTATGACTCTTTTTTAATAGTTGGATATTGAACTTTTTCAGTCTGTCAGGTATTAGGGTATTCAGGGGATGGGGGAACTACCAAATTTAATGTTCCATGGGGGTGTCAATGTCTTGGGTCCTTTCCTCCTTGCATTCAATGACATCATGAAAAAGAAAATATTCTTTATCATGGGAAATCTTTCTAGAGTGCCTAACCAGTGTTCTCTGCTTGCCATGCTCATAACATGGTATCTGACATCAGATTATAGGGCTCCCATAAATACGTGTGGTTGTTGATGAAAATAATAATAGTAATAAACATTTACCAGGGCCGGGCACTGGCTATGGCCCTTATGCATATGCGCATTATCTCCTTGAGGCCCAAGTTACTCTAGCACAGAGGTCCTGTTTTAATCCCCATTTTACAGATGAAGCAACCAGAATCAAAATGGTTAAGTAACTTTTCCAAGCTCTTGATGCTTCTTTTAATGTAATTTAGTAACAGAGATTTTTGTTGTTGTTGTTCCTGGAATTTATTTTTTTATTACTATGAACATACTGAGGTGCTGAATAGAAACTAATTTGTGGACATTTAATACATATCCATGAAAAAGAAATCCTATAGAAAAACAAATTTTGAAAACTCGGATCTAAAACAACGGTAAATTGGGGTGCCTGGGTGACTTAGTCAGTAAAGCCTCCAACTCTTGATTTCGGCTCAGGTTATGATCTCAGGCTGCGTGAGATTGAGCCCCACATCACGCTCCATGCTGAGAGCACAGATCCTGCTTGGGATTCTTACTCCCTGCCTTTATGCCCTTCTCCCGTTCACACGCACACCCACATACACACACACAATCTCTCTCTTAAAATAAGTAAATAAACTTAAAAAATGATAATGATTTTTAAAGCATCTTTTTTTGCTTTATGGAAAATTTCAAGACTCCTTTCAATTTTTTTTTTTTATTCTAGGAGAGACAGAGACAGTGTGAGCAGGGGAGGGTCAGAGAGAGGGAGTCACAGACTGAAACAGGCTCCAGGCTCTGAGCTGGCAGTCAGCCCAGAGCCCGACGTGGGGCTCGAACCCACGAACCGCGAGATCATGACCCAAGCGAAAGTCGGATGCTTAACCGACTAAGCCACCCAGGCGCCCCAAGACTCCTTTCTATTTTAAAAGGCAATTTTGTTTATAAGAACATTTAGTGCATCATGTAACATACGGAGGAAGTACTCTCCACCTTTTAGATAAATTCATGTAGAAAATGACAGGAAGAATATTCATGTAAAGCTGACAAACACACAACAGAAACAAGGGGAATTTTATAAAATGATGCAGCTTGCAAGTTTAAAATACATCTCATGATGCTTCCTTTTATAAGCATAATGTTCGGTAGAAGAATATACGTAGGTATATATTCCACTTAAAGCTTTGGTGACATCCCGGGGGAAATTAGTGATGTGCCGTGGTGATCTCATGCTGAAGAAAACGTAAGGCACTTTATTTAGAGGTGTGAACAAAACAAGCTGATTTATGTAAGAACCAAAGTCGATAGCTCTGTGCTTGTAGTCCCATTTGGTGGTCTCTTCAGTACATCATGGCGCAAGTCAGGCTTCACCCCCGATTTCAATGGCTGCTTCCTCCATGCATCCTGTGTATTATCTCAGCAGTAATGACCATTAACCACACTTGTCTTTTAAGGTTCTTTATGGCACCAGTGTTTTTCTGGCTTTATTCTCACCATTGAATCTTTCTCAGTCTTCTTTGCTGGCATTTTCTTCTTCATTATTCTCCAGAGTGAAGAATTCCTCAGTACTCAGTCATAGCACTCTCTGTCTTTATGCTCCTGTTCTAAGCTGTCCTGTCTGCTAACTGTCCGATGTGAGTTCTTCTGTCTGTAGCTAGACATGCCTCAGTCTTGTGCACCCTACTGGCCATGTGATATCTCCATCCAGATAGTGTCCAAAAATCTGCAGTACATCCACGGTGAAATTCTTGATTCTATCCCCAGAACTTACTCCTTCCCTGTCTGCCATCTCAGGGCACAACTCCACGACATACCGTTACTCAACCTAGAATCTCACAGGCTGTATGTGATTACTACCCATTTCCTCAATTCCAAGCCTCTAATTAATTGGTAAGCCACTGCCTCCCTAACGTATCTAGAATCTGCCCACTTCTCTCCATCTCTGCTGCCGTTACCCATGGTGTTATTATAGCACTGCCCAACAAAGTGCCCACCTGCTGTTCTATTCCCCTGAAACCCATTCCCATCCTGCTACCAAATGCTGTTTTAAAATGTAAATTGAATAATTTCTTTTCTGCCTAAAACCCTTCAGTGCATCTCATTGCATTTGGAATAAAACCCAGGTTCCCCCAGCAGGCGCATAGGGTTACTGGCCCTTTTCTTACCTCTGAAACTTTTCTCAAGCTACTTTATCCCTTATGTGTTAGCCACACAGGCCTTCCTGACTCTCTGTGAATGCAGAGCCTTTGCTGTTATTCATCATTTCAGTGCTCTATTCATCTCCTTTTACATCCTCTTCTCCTCTTGTGATTATGCACTTACTGGTTTGTTTCTGCCTGTCGCACCCACACTGCTGTGTAAACTGTATGAGGCCAGTGACCCCTTCCTTTCACTGTTGTATCCTCTACACCCAACACAGTGTTTGGCACAACAAACATCTAGGTGTGGACAGTGCACCAAAGAAGACACTTGGGTTCATGTTGGCAGTTAGCCTGCCCTCCTGGCATCGTCCAAAGCGAAGGGCTGTGCCAAGGACTGAGCCTCGGGGGCCATTTGTGGATCATCTCCCTGCCTGATGCTGTGGGTGGGGATTGCACATGCCTGCTCAGTCAGAGGACCCCCTCTGCTTTGACTTAGTTCATTTTTCAAACAGCTTTCTAATTGTAATGTTTCCTATTTAATAAGGGAAAGAAAGGGCTGCCAGGGGACTCCACTGTCTTGCTTCTTTGGCACCTATATGTATCTGGTGACTTTGATTAGTTTTAGTTTATCCATTAACCTTTGATTCCTTGGGAATTAAAAGCCAAATTCAAAACCAGACTTTCTGAACTTGTAGACCTGATGACCAGCCCTTGGACTGTAGTAAATTAACTCATGTGTGGACCACTGCCGAGGGGTCTCAGGCAGCCATCAGGCATTCCCAGGCTATACTCTCCCTGCCCCCTCCACCAGCCCCACCCCTAAAACCATTCTGTCAAAAGCACATGGAGACTGCTGTGGAAATGCAAATGACTTCAGCCCTCTGTGTTCAGCTTAGAGGCCATCCCTGAGAAAAAGGAAGGAAGCCGGTGGCTGTAACTCCAGGCTTCCCTCCACTCTGGGCTGATTGGGCTTACATGCCACTGCTTCCCCTCAGCAGTCCAAGCCATGGTTGAGGCTGTCATATCTTCTCCGCAAGTTAAGATGCACAGAAAGAAATGATTTAGGAGCAGCTCAGAACAGCAGTTTCACACTAGAACCAAGCATATGGCTCTGATGTATTTGCAAAGCACTCAGAAAATGTTCTCTTCTGTGGCGCCTGGGTGGCTCCGTCGGTTGAGCGTCCGACTTCAGCTCAGGTCATGATCTCACGGTTCGTGGGTTCAAGCCCCACATCAAGCTCTGTGCTGACAGCTCAGAGCCTGGAGCCTACTTCTGATTCTGTGTCTCCCTCTCTCTCTGACCCTCTCCTGCTCACGCTGTCTCTCTCTCTCTCTCAAAAGAAAAAAGAAAAAGGAAAAAAAAGAAAATGTTCTCTTCTAAGTGGACATTGAAGATTTTCTTTTCTGAGAAAATCTCTGACTGAGGTCACTCTGTGTCTTTTCTTTTAATGTTTATTTATTTTTGAGAGAGAAACAGAGACAGAGCATGAGCAGGGGAGGGGCAGAGAGAAAGGGAGACACAGAATCTGAAGCAGGGTCCAGGCTCTGAGCTGTCAGCACAGAACTCGACGCGGAGCTTGAACCCATGAACCATGAGATCATGACACGAGCTGAGGGCAGACATTTAACTGACTTAACTGACCAAGCCACCCAGGTGCCCCAGTGTTGCTCTATGTCTTGATGTTTATCTCCTTATGTTACTCAACTAATAGTTTTCCATGACATGAGTTTGATAGCCTCTGGCCTGTGCTTCGTGCCTTGCAGGTGTACTGGCACTCCAGTGCTCATATTCTTGGGGAGGCCATGGAGCTCTACTATGGAGGCCACTTGTGCTATGGTCCACCCATTGAAAATGGATTTTATTATGACATGTTCATTGAAGACAGGTAATACCACTGAATATTCACTTCCGGAGGCATGTGTTTATGGTCCATTGTTTTATGATGGCTCCATGTTATTATACTGAATGTGTATGGTATATAGTGTGACTATAAGTTGGCTCTATTTGAAATTTCTTTTTTTATGAGTTAAGATTCCAGTTAAGATTTTCCAACTTTCTTTTCCCCAAGTGATACACTACCTAATCCAGGACGTGCTACATCATAGTAGTAAATTAAGACCAGAATCACAGATTTAATCCTTAGGGAGCAGTTGGTTCAGTTCTGCTCCATGATAACCAAGGGCGCTGTCTGCCCCAGCCAGACGTCTCACACAGACAAACACGAGGCCGACAGGCACACAAGGCATCACACTGTGGGCCCAGCCCCAGGCCCCCTCCTTCCCTGTATTCCCCATAGTCCTTTTTTTTTTTTTTAATATTTATTTCTAGGAGAGAGAGAGAGAGAGACAGCGTGAGCAGGGGAGGGTCAGAGAGAAAGGGAGTCACAGATTCTGAAACAGGCTCCAGGCTCTGAACGGCAGTCAGCACAGAGCCCGACGTGGTGCTCAAACCCACGAACCACGAGATCATAACCTAAGCGAAAGTCAGACGCTTAACCGACTAAGCCACCCAGGCGCCCCACCCCCATAGTCCTTAAGGGCCAGGTGCTAAAACTGAAACCTGAGGGTCTTTCCGACTCCTGTTCCTCACAGTCACCCCACACTATCCAGTCACTCCATCCAGGTCTTTCTGTTCTATCTCCTCAGTAGTTCTCTGGTCCTCCCTTCCTCCCTTCCTTCTCTATACTTCCACCTCAGTTTCCACCCATAGCATCTGTTGCTGGATGACTATGGTACCTTCTGTCCTTCCTTACCACACCCCCCACTGCTTAAATGGTCTCCCCCCCTGAGCATCCAGAACCCCTGATCATGTGTAGGTCCCACATACAGGTTTGTCCAGCTTCATTTCCTGTGGCTACCACCCAGAGAGTCATTCAAGATTTTTTGACTGCCTCTTATGTGCCCTGTGCTTGGTGCTGGTGATTCATCAGTGAGCAGCTCAGCCTGTCCCCGTGGAGCTAACAGTCTGGCTAGCTTAGATATAAAACAAACAGCCCCCTGCCATCAGGTGGTGATGAGTGGTGTGAAGGAAAATAAACCAGGGGTGGAGAGGTGTGTGCCATGACGGTGGTCGGGAAAGGGTGAAGTGATGTTGAAGCAGGGTCCAAGATGGAAGAAGGGAGCATGTTCTGAGGCTGTTGTGTGGGGAGGTGTATTCTGGGACATTTGGGGGGAAACATTCTAGGCCTCTGGGACCTCCCTGGTGTGGGCCTATGCCCGGCTTATCTGAGGAAAGGCAAGGAAGCCCTTAAGGGTGGAGGCGGATGAGGATTAAACCAGGGAGTGGCTGAAAGAAGTCAGCTGATGGCTCACAGAGGCCCATTCCCTATGAGGGCCTGACTGGCCTCCACAGTTCACGCTCACAGATCTTTCAGATTCAACAGTCAGCGAGGACCAGGATGTGTGAGCACTTACCACAGTCTTTCTGTTTTTTAAGTTTGTTTATTTATTTTGAGAGAGAGAGAGAGCGAGCAAGCAGAGGAGGGACAGAGAGGAAGAGAGAACCCCAAGCAGGCTCCACACTGTCAGTGCAGAGCCCCACGTGAGGCTTGAACCCACAAACTGTGAGATCATGACTTGAGCCGAAACCAGGAGTTGGACGCTTAACCGACTGAGCCACCCAGGTGCCCCTACTACAGCTCTTTTGAACAGAAAATGAAGATGTGTGATGTATAAGGTAGACCACACAGAAGAAGTGGTCTCAAAGGAGCTTACTCTAACCAGGGAGTATTTTAACTGGGTCTTTCAAAACGCACACCTCATAGCAGAGAAGAATTATAGGCAAATAACCTCATCTGTTGGTGCCTCAGTTTTCCTCCTTGAGAAATAAGATTATCAGCCTTGCATATGAATGTATGACTTTACAAAGGCTAGGAACAATAAAGCATGGAATTCCTCAGTTAGTGATGAGTGTCCACAAAAAGGAACAGACATGCATGATGAAACCTGTGTTCACTCTTACTCGCTCTTCTTTTTAGAGCAGTGTCCAGCACAGAACTGTCGGCCCTGGAGAACATATGTAAGACTATCATAAAAGAAAAGCAGCCCTTTGAAAGGCTGGAGGTCAGCAAGGAAGTGCTCCTCGAAATGTTTAAGGTAATTTCAGGAAACTCTTTGGGATCAGAAAACCTTTTGCCAAGAATGTGAAAAATAATTAATTAACATAGACAAACTTTTTTTAAAAAAAAAAAACAAAAAACAAAAAACAAATAATTGGGTGTCACTTGCCACATTGTTCCAAACAGTTTGGCAACCTGTTGTGAGGTTGTGATATTTCAACCTGTCGCTCAGTGTGATATTTCCCTACTATTTCCTGAACATTTAAAAAAAATTTTTAATGTTTATTTACCTTTGAGAGAGAGAGAGAGCAGAGACAGAGTGCGAATGTGGGAGGGGCAGAGAGAAAGAGAGAGAATCCGAAACAGTGTCCAGGCTCTGAGCTGTCAGCACAGAGCCCAACACGGGGCTCAAACTCATTAACTGTGACATCATGACCTAGTTGAAGTCCAGTGCTTAACCGACTGAGCCACCCAGGTTCCTCATTTCCTGGACATATTTTAATGCCAGTATATGTAGGTAAAGGACCAGGGGAATAGTTTTCATTTGTGTGTTTATAAATCTGATTCAGTCTGAGTATTGTTAATATCCTGACTACTAAATTCAACAATACTTCTGTTTTCTCTTTATACTGTTTTCACCAATGTACATAAGTATATTCTTAAATTTATGTTTTAAATCATATCAGAGAAAGCACATAATTTGAACACACAATATTGTTAATTTTGAGCTTGAAATAAAAAAAATAGATTTGGGCTTGGTAAAGTTGCAGCTACTCTTTTTTTTTTCCTGGTAAAATACCTAAAATAGAAAATTTTATTTTATGTTGACCATTTTTTTAAGTTTATTTATTTATTTTGAGAGGGAGATGGAATCCCAAGCAGACTCTGTATATAGACTGCATTTTGTTTATTCATTCATCTGTGGATGGACACTTGAGTTGTTTCCACCTTTTGAGTATTGTGAAAAGTGTTGCTGTGCATGTGGGTGTACAAATATCTGTTCGAGTCCCTGCTTCTAAGTCTTTTGGGTATATACCCAGAAGTAGAATTGCTGGATCATATGGAAATTCTCAGTTTTGTCACCAGCCACACTGTTTGCCACAACAGCTGTTAGCATCTTACATTTCCATCAGCAGTGCATGAGCATTTCAATCTCTCCACATTCTTGCCAACACTTGCAGTTTTCTGTTTCCTTGGTAATAGCCATCCTAACGTGTGTGAGGTGGTGTCTCATTGTGCTTTGGGTTTGCATTTCTCTAATGACTAGTGATGTTAAGCATCTTTCCATGTACTTATTGGCCATTTGTATATCTGATTGGGAGAAATATCTATCCCAGTTCTTTGCCCATTTTTTTAATTGGGTTGTTTGTTTTTTGTTGTTAACTTGTAGAAATTCTTTACATATTCTGGATATTAATCCTGTTTTGGATACATGATTTCCAATTATTTTCTCCTCTTCTGTGGGTTGCCTTTTCCCCAGCTCCTCTTAAGAACTAAACTCAATGAAGGGGCGCCTGGGTGGCTTAGTCGGTTAAGCGTCCGACTTTCCGACTTTCACTTAGGTCATGATCTCGCGGTTTGTGGGTTCGAGCCCCGCGTCGGGCTCTGTGCTGACTGCCAGCTCAGAGCCTGGAGCCTGTTTCAGTCTGTGACTCCCTCTCTCTCTGACCCTCCCCTGCTCACGCTGTCTCTCTCTCTCCTAGAAATAAATAAAACATTAAAAAAAAAAAAAGAACTAAACTCAATGAAAAGAAAAAAAGGAATGCCTCAGAGTTTGTGAAGAAAAATGATTTTATTTGAATATAGAGGTATGGGACAGTTCAATCATACAAATCTACTTTTTTTCTCCCAACAACTACCCTCCTCAAGTAGTTATTTAATATAAAGTACCTGCCTCTGAGTCAATAGTGATGAAAGCAGGAAAGAAACGAAGTCTTCTGAGTTTTTAATGTAAAGATATGATCATTTATTATAAACTTTGTTTTTGTTTTATGCAAATTAAAAGTGCAGCTGTGGCCTCAGAATTTTATTTATTTCATGTAGTTCAAATTGTAATCTTCTAATCTAAATGTGAGACCTGAAACCATAAAAATCCTAGAAGAGAACACAGGCAGTATCTTCTTTGACATCTGCTGTAGCAACTTCTTTTCTAGATATCTCTCCTGAGGCAAAGGAAAGAAGGGCAAAAATAAATTATAGGGATTCTATCAAAATAAAAAGCTTTTGCACAGCAAAGAAAACAATCAAGAAAACTGAAAAGCAATCTATGGAATGGGAGAAGATATTTGCAAATGACATACAATAAAGGGTCAGTATCAAAACATATAAAGAATATATAAAATTCAAAACCCCAAAAATGAATAATCCAATTAAAAAATGGGCAGGAGACATGACACTTTCCCAAAGAAGACATACAGATGGCTAACAGACACATGAAAAGATGCTCAACATCAATTATCATCAGGGAAATGAAAGTCAAAACTACAATGAGCTACCACCTCACACCTGTCAGAATGGACAAAATCAACAGCTCAAGAAACAACAGGTGTTGGTGAAGATGTGGAGAAAGGGGAGCTCTCATGCCCTGCTGGTGGGAATGCAAACTGGTGCAGCCACTTTGAAAAAGAGTATGGAGGTTCCTCAAAAAATTAAAAATAGAATTACTCTATGATCCAGCCATCATCCTACTAGGTATTTACCCAAAGAATACAAAAATAATAATTCAAAGGGTACCTGCACTCCAGTGTTTAGTAAGCAACATTATCTACCATAGCCAAATTCTGGAAACAGCCCAAGTGTCCATTGAATGATGAATGAATAAAGAATAATATTCCATTGTGTATATGTATGTATATATATATATGTGTATATGTATATATATATATATATATATATATATATATATATATATATATATACACAATGGAATATTATCCAGCCATTAAAAAGGATGAAATCTTGCCATTGAAGACATGGATGGAGCTAGAGAATGTTAAGCTAAGAGAAATCAGTCAGACAGAGACAAATACCTTATGATTTCACTCATATGTAGAATTTAAGAATTTAAGAATGAGTAAAGGGGGGAAAAAAGAAGGAGTGAGACAAACCAAGAAACAAACCCTTAACTATAGAGGACAAATTAAAAATTACCAAAGGGGAGGTGAGGGGATGGATTAAAGAAGTGATGAGGATTAAGGTGGGCACTTGTGATGAGTACCTGGTGTTGTATGGAAGTCATGAATCACTATATTGTACACCTGAAATTAATATTACACTGTATGTTAACTAACTGGAATTTAAATAAAAACTTAAATACATTCTGAAAATGACATGAAAAAAATTGGAATCTTGTAGAACAGAGCTGTTCAATAAAAATATAATGTGATTCACAAGTCTGGGACACAGATGTAATTTTTTTCTGGTGGCCATATTTTAAAAGTAAAAGAATGGTGAAATTTATTTTTGTAATATCTTCTTTAATCCATTATATAAAAAACATCACTCTAACATGTAACCAACATAAAAATAATTACTGAGCGATTGTACATTCTTTCTTTCACAGCACGTCTGAAATCGAGTGTGTTTTGCATTTACACACATCTCATTTCAGACTAGTTGAATTACAAGGGTTCAGTGGCCCCACGGGTTTGTGGCTCCTGTTCTGGACAGTACAGCTCTAAGCTGTGAGCTCTTGGTATTCCTGGATTCTCCGCACCTACGACATAATAGACACCCGTTCAGTGTTTGTGGCAAAAAATTTTTGTTTTTTTTTTAGGAAAAAAACCTTTAATTTTTTTCCTACCTAAACATTGACATAATAATATACAAATATATTTTTCTTTATAGTACAATAAATTTAAATGTCGCATCCTGAATGAGAAGGTTAACACTCCAGCTACCACAGTTTACAGGTAAAGTCTGTGTTAATTTTATTTATTTATTTATTTATTAAAAATTTTTTAAATGTTTATTTATTTTTGAGAGAGAGAGAGGGACAAAGTGTGAGCATAGGAGGGTCAGAGAGAGAGGGAGACACAGGATCCCCCAAGCAGGCTCCAGGCTCCAAGCTGTCAGCGCAGAGCCCATGACGCAGGGCTTGAACTCATACACTGTGAGATCGTGACCTGAGCTTAACCGACTGAACAGTCTAGGTGCCCCAAAGTGTGTATAAATTTTAAATGACACTCAGTGGTAACCTTTAAGGCATCAGCAGTAGAAGCAGTTAGTCTTTGGGTGGGTGGTCTATTTGTAAATTTTCATAGTTGATATACTACTTTAGCTAGAAACTCTGAAATGTTATCAGCAAAGGGGAATTATTACATCTTCATTTGTATTTATCAGCCTGGTGTAAAACCCAAATTTTATTTCCCAGATGTTAACTGTAACAACATCTTTCCCGTGTGGATGAGACTGTGTTTGCCCAGCTCCCCTTACATTTCAAGGGGAGTTGTTTAGGAAAGGAATTTTGTTTGATCCTCACACATTCTGATTAATGTGGCAGTGGGAGCTGTCATCGACAATCTCCTCATGCAGTGATTTCCTGCCTCCTACTATACTCCCCATTTCCTGGAGTCCAAAGGTGTTAGTTTTCATATGTTAGCAGGATATTCATGATAAAAAACAAGACAGTGTTAAGAACGAAAGTCAAATCAAGTAATAGGAAAAGGCAAGCGAAATCAATACCACCACGACTTCATTCTGTTTGTTTAACATATCTGAAGCCCCTGCTTTATTTATTTGTTTGGTGTGTTTCTTTGTTTTTAATTTTTTAAAAAGGTTTTATTTATTTTTGAGACAGAGAGAGACAGAGCAAGAGTGGGGCAGGGTCAGAGAGAGAGGGAGACACAGGATCCCAAGCAGGCTCCAGGCTCCTGAGCTGTCAGCACAAAGCCTGACGCAGGGCTTGAACCCACGAACCATGAGAGTATGACCTGAGCTGAAGTCAGGTGCTTAACCGACTGAGCCACCCAGGCACCCCTATTTGTGTGTTTTTTAAGCTGCCTTGTGGGTAATTGCTGTTCCTCATTTCTGTGTGTTCTGGCTATCTGGCTGATGCTATGACCTTCATGGTCCCATCTTAGGAGATCTCATATCTATGTAATTGCAATTGGAAAAACCCTCTGCAAGGGCATTTACTCTCCACAGTCACACACTTACAGGTCTGTGGTTTAATTGCACTATAAGAAAAGTCATCTCTCCATTAAGCAAAGTTATGCACTGTACATTTCTTGCATTATAATGTAATGTAATTATATGCACTCATTGCCATTCGACATTGATGTGAGACATCATGCTTACCTCATTTTTGCTATTCTCCAGTGACCTGATAAGGTTTTATTATTTATTATAATTCAAATAAATGTTAGTATATACATTTTAAAGTTTAATACATGCAGAGATAGAAGAGATATGTGAAGTTTTAAAGTTCAGGCTTCTGATACTTGAGTTTTTGTGGCTATTTTTTGAACCTTCCTTCGGTAATGTTGACACTTATTACTCTGTCAATTTAATTTTTAGAAAATGAATTGTTATTTTTTTCTATAGGTTTATTTGAAGATGAGCATATTGAAGTCTTTCTTGTTAATTAGGCATTCCTTCCATGCTTCTGAGCTTTGATTTACCACTTCCCATCTTGGACAGAGAACAATAAAACATGGCTATTTAAAGAAATGACATTTTCATATTTAAAGCTTTATTTCATTTTGGTGAATAAACCAGTCATTTTATATATGCATCATAAATTTTAACTTTCTAACCAGTGAACTTTAAAAGTATCTAAAATTGGTTGGAATAGTTAAGGAAGAACTTACTGTCTTTACTAAATTTTCCTTAAATTAGTTGATGTTAAGTACCTTCCCTCTGACCAGTGTCATTAGTATTTTAATTTTTTAAGAATCTCTGTGCTTGAAAAAAGTCTGTGCTTATTAAGGTTTGGGGGCCCTTGTTGGTTAGAGGTGCAAGTGAATCCCCAGTGACTGCACCATGTGTGGGTTTTTTTTTTTTTTTAATGTTTATTTATTTGGAGGGGTGGGCAGAGCAGAGAGAGCAAGAGAATCCCAAGCAAAGCAAGCTCTGCTCTGTCAGCACAGAACCCGACACCGGGACTGGATTTCAGGAACTGTGAGATCATGACCTGAGCCAAAACCAAAAGTTGGATTTCAGAAGCTTAACTGACTGAGCCACCCAGGTGTCTCAACTATGTGTTTTAATAGTGGTGTCCCCTCTGACCTAAACTTGTGCCTGAGAGTTGCACTGAAGTCAGTGCTCTGTTTTAGTAAATCAAAAGACAGTTAAGGCTTTTGTCATAGGCCAGATGGCCTAAAAACAAATATACAAAAGACCCTTGAATTTTATTTATTTTCTTATTTGTTTATTAAACAGACCTTATTTCTCAGGGCAGGTTTCCGTCCACAACCAAATTGAGAAGGTACAGAGATTTCATACCTACCCCCTACCCCACACATGCACAGCCTCTGCCAGTATCAATGCCCCCTGCGAAACGGTGCTTTAGTTACAGTTGATGGACCTGCACTGACCATCATAATCACATAGCGTCCAGAGCTTACATAACAGTTCACTCTTGTGGGTGTACATTCTGGGGATTTGGTGAAGTTTATTTTTAAAGTATCAAGTTAGCACATTTTTTTGTAAGTTGCAGATAATTTTGGTTTTGAAAGTTAGTGTAGAACAGGGAAATGGCTCTTTGATTTTATGACAGTGGAAGGTTTTTAAGAATCTTGGGCTATAGCATTGAAAAGTAGTGGGTGACTCTGCGTGACTTCTTTCAGAAGATTCTGTAACTTTTTGAATTTGAGCAAAGGAGGGAAGACTGGGATCTGAGGCCAGATAAGTTGCCTCCTTCTTCATCCTAAATTAAAAGTGAAATTATTTTAAAGTGCCCCCAAGTTAAAAATTGCCCGAAGATGTACAAATAAGTAGTTTGTAGATCCTTCTTGTAAAACATATGAAAACATGATTTGTAATGAGCAGTCCAAAAAACTATAACTGTCTGGGCATGTCTGAAATATTTCATTATAGGTGCGGTCCACTAATTGACCTTTGCAAAGGGCCCCATGTAAGACACACTGGAAAAATTAAAGCCATAAAAATTTTCAAGGTAAGGAATTTTTAAATACAGCAAACTTAAGATAAACCAGATAATAGGAATTTCAATCGTATCTTTTATAATCTGAGCATCACAGTATTTTAAAATACCTCATTATTTCAGTTTTACAGAAGCTTCTTTTTTAATGTTTATTTATTAATTTTTGAAAGAGAGGGAAAGAGAGAGAGAGATAGAGAGAGCTAGCACAGTTGGGGAGGGGCAGAGAGAAAGGGAGACAGATTCTGAAGCAGACTCCAGGCTCCGTGCTGTCAGCACAGAGTCCAACGCAGGGCTCAAGCCTACAGACTGTGATCTGACCTGAGACAAAGTCAGATGCTGAACCAACTGAGCCACCCAAGCGCCCCGATTTTTACAGAAGCTTCTCAAAATACTGCAATTTTTGAAAATCAAGACCTTACATGTGGCTTTTAATTGTTTATTATTTAATGTCACTATATAGGTTATAACACCTTTCTTTCTCATATGATATTTTAAGATATTCTTCATATGATTTTCTTGAATCATCCTGGCGTGAGCAAAAATATTTGGTTGGGATCTTCATGTCCCTGTACTGTCTCTTTCTGCTGTTCCTCTCCTCAGTGGCATAAATACTATTGACCCTGTCCACCTTCCCTTTCCTTCTCACTGTTCATTCCCAGAATCCACTGCAGACTCTACATAATTTCTGATGAACTTGGGGTGGGGAGGTTTAATTAGAATCAATTTAAGAGTCTTCCCAGTGCTACAAAAAGGCATTGTAAGTTATGTTGATGGCATAGTGGAAAATCATGCACAGGTTTAAGAAAGGTTTTATTTATAATGAAATGTTTGGTATGTTTACCCAAATCTTGTTTGATGCTTAGAATTCCTCAACATATTGGGAGGGCAACCCTGAAATGGAAACACTGCAGAGGATCTATGGGATATCCTTTCCTGATAACAAGATGATGAAAACCTGGGAAAAGTTCCAAGAGGAAGCCAGGAACCGTGATCACAGGAAAATTGGAAAGGTACGCCGCGTGTCCTAATAACCAGCCAGATGGAGACATTCTTTGTTGGCCTATGATTCAATTGTTTGGAAAAAGAGATCTCTTCTTCCCTTGTCCTGTCTTCTGTTTTTTTTGGCACTCAGTGTTTGCTGTTGTGTTCTCTCACGCTAATACCCCAAACATCCTCACCCCTTTCCTTCCTGTGTCTTTTATTCGATTTTAAAATTGCAGCTCACATCCTGATATAAAAACAACATTGTAGAAAATTGTATGTACTTAATAACATACGTTGTATTTGGGGAACAGAGAAGAGAGAAAGAATGAGATTTAAGAGCTGGTAGACTTGGGTTTCAATGTTACTTTGGCCACTTACTGTGTTACATGGCAGGCCACATGCTCACTTATGGAACTGCACATGCTCATCTCTTGCTCGGTGGCCTTGCAGTGCTTATGGGAAGGGCAGACGCTGGATGGTGGCGGCAGCAAGGGGCAGACGTTCAGAAGTGATAGCCGTGATAATGACCACGATTATGTGGAGCCCTCCTCTTGCAGTGAACTTTTCTGAACTTTGGCCATGCTCTCTCTCCATGAAACCCACAGTCAGAAATTAGCAGTGAATAAAAGGCAAAGAGCTAAGTAACCATAAATATGAATTGTAATTTTCCATGTGATAGTGTATCTAGTTTAGAGGTAAGTATTGAGGGGCTTCAGTTATTACGAGTATGGAAATCATAGAATATAAGTCTTATTCCTAGCATATTATGTGCATACAGTAAATATTGATCAATGGCAGTGAGATTTGAGATGCAATTATTGTTTTAATCTAGGAACAAGAACTATTCTTTTTCCACGATCTGAGTCCTGGGAGCTGCTTTTTTCTTCCAAGAGGAGCCTTCATTTATAACACACTTATGGATTTCATACGAGTAAGTTAATTTTTAAAATATTTTTCTTATTCAGCTCCACTTAACATTTTATTATTTTCCTACCTTCATAATAAAATGGCCAAGCATTTTCATTAACTCTATTTTAGTAATGTTAATAATAATTTTGAACCAAAGAGAAATACTGGGTTGCACCTCCAAAATATTGAGATAATTACTATATTTCCTAAATAAAATTCATTCTTAGATTTCAGTAAGTGCACCTGTTGTCCATATAAGTTTCTAGAGCATGAACAATACAAAGATAAGCATTAGACTAAGTGTGGAACTCCCTGGGAAGGAGAAGAAAGGAGGAAGTGTCCTATCTGGCATAGAATGCTAAATGATGAAGCACTGCTTCTCTAAATATGGTCCATCGTCCCCCTCCACTGTCCATGGTATGACTCCCAGGTGACTTGGCACCTCCCTCCAGTGCAAAGAGTAAAGACAATTGTGTAAAATACCTTCCTGTAATAAAGTCTGGAGATGAGAAAGTCTTAAGTGTTTACCTCGTTTGAACTCTAGATACTGTTCAGAGGTGATCTTTATAACTACTAGGGTTACTTTACCTTTCTTACTCTTTTTTTCTTTCCTGTAACTAACAATTACCTAAACTTTTCATTTACTCAGTTTTATATCACTAACTTACTTAGTTCCTATCACTAATTCATCCTCAAACTTTTCCTCAAAACTGCAAAACTCCTTAGAGCATATTCTGATGATTCAGGTAATCTCTCAGTAATTTTTAAAAATTTGGCCCCCTTGTTCCAGAATTAACTTGCTGCAAGGATTCTTGCCAGCTGATGTCTCAGTACTTGTTTTCTTCATCATTCTGGCTACTCCCCTCATGTCTGTGCTATGTTGGTTCTCCTCTTCCCTGATCCCATGCCTTCCTCTTCATTCCTTATCCCTCTCATTTGGGGAAGCACTTTCTTCAGCAACTTCCTGAGAAAAGGTTAATGGCATGAGCTGGTTATTCTTTGTCTTCCTCACCTGTCTCATCTCCCTTCCTTCTTTTCTTGTTCTGTGTCCCTGGAGGCTAAGCTCCATGAACTTTGTCACCTGGGGTACATACCTTCCAGTAGGGATTGGCCAGTGTGAAGCCATGGTAGGCCAGAGGGCCTTGAAAAAATCACTGAAGATTATCTGAGACTGTAGCAGGTGGTGATGACCATCACAGCTACTGTTTTGGATAGGCTGTCTGCCAGAAAATCAATACAGCCCCTGGCACCTTGAACTCTCGAAGTTGGGGGTTGAGTGTGTGGAGAATAAACAGAAAGCCTCTGTGGTGGCCTGAAAGGAATCTCTTATCTTTATAGATGCAAGACTGCACATGGCTGATGATTAGGCCCAAGGCCTGATTGTATGGTCTGCAGAATTGTAAACCATTTAAATTCACAACCCCATTGGTCTCTTATGCTAAGGTAAGGACACTTGTGGAAAAGAGTGGGTTCTTGAGTTCTAGAATAAGAATATTTGGCAGACACAGATGAGGCGGAGGACTTTGAACTCCCAGATACCTTTGTCTGAAGAAACTGGCCTTTCCATGTAAACAAAACAAAACCAAAAAACAGTCAGGAACTTTACCTGTTTTTTTCTCCTGGTTTTCAGTTATATGGTCTTGCCTTTTCCCATAGTTATTAATTTTTTATTTTATGCTAAATACTGTATATAAAAAGAACTTCAGAGGCTCTACATGATGTCATCTCCTACTAGAACATTTACCTTCTATCAAGAGTGAAGACTAATTAATCTGATCAAAGCTGGAGCTGAGTTAGGGCTGGGCTTCCATTTTGATAAGACAGGGTCTGCCTCTTAGTCATCCTTGTTTCTAAGGCATGAGGTTTCTAGTTGGCAGTCTGTGGTCTCTTCAGCTCCAAAAAACTGGAGGAGGGCCAATTCTGCTTTTCAAATGTGTTCTACTACTGGCTAAGCAAGCGATTACACATCTCATCTAATCTCTGCATTGGCTCAAAATCTAATAATATGTCATCTGACTCAGGTCTAGATGTAGATGAGGTTCTTCAGGTGCAAAGTACAGACTACCAAATGTAGTTCTGCTCATCTTAAGATCTGTAAATTAAAGGGGCAAGTTATCTCTGGGGCAACCCCACCCCAACATTCTAAAATGATGATAGAGTTAGTTTTGTCTCTGCATGGGTTATGGTTTTGCCCTTTGAATCATCTTTCCTTTACCATGGGAAGATACCATAAGGATCTCTGAGTAGCTTTCTCAGTGTTCTTAACCTGTTTCTTTCAGTAGGAGTTTGGGCATCCCAAGGCTTCATTGCATTTTGTGCCGTCTCTGTCCCTTTGAGTCTAAGTCAGGACAAGTCCTTTAAAAACTTTGTGGGGTCTTTTATATACATTTGTAATCAACACTTCTATGAAAACCACACCTGTGCCTCTTTATGAACCAGATCCTTCTCTACCTAAGCCTGCCTGTGAGGCTGGTGCGAGACAATACGCTTAAGATTCTTTTTTTCTTTTTCTTTTTTTTTAATTTTTTTTTAATGTTTTATTTATTTCTAGGAGAGAGAGACAGCGTGAGCAGGGGAGGGTCAGAGAGAGAGGGAGTCACAGACTGAAACAGGCTCCAGGCTCTGAGCTGGCAGTCAGCACAGAGCCCAACGCGGGCCTTGAACCCACGAACCGCGAGATCATGACCTAAGCGAAAGTCGGACGCTTAACCGACTAAGCCACCCAGGCGCCCCAAGATTCTTAAAAGCCTTAATGCTTAGCTGAAAGAGTCTACAAAGCACCATATTAAGACTCTCAAAAGCCATACTAGCTACTCAGTCAGATCATTCTCAGGTCTCCATAAATGGCCCACCACTATACCATCAAAAGCTTTACTGTAAGGCTGTGCTTTATTGGCTGTAACCTATATTTTTATCTTTTTGCTAAAGCCATTCTTAACTTATGAGTCTTTTGCTGAGAGAGCCTAAGGATGCAATAGTTTTATTTTTGAACCTAGCAGGTCTTGGCATTTTGATATTTCCTCTCAAAAACTTAATACCCTGTTTAGTTTCTGTTGCTCTTGTATTTTATCATAGACGGCTCTAAGTAGTCAGCTGTCCCTTTCTACTTTCTGCCTAGATACATCCCTAGCTGCAGTCTGTGAATTCTTTGGGTACTCTTTCTGTTTTTCATCTGTCTCAAGTGATGGTTTCTGGCACGACCTAACAAGAATCACCTTTTCTTCACCCTCCATTATATTTTCCTCACTGTCTTTCAAGTCCCTACAGTCCCTAGCCATCCAGCTTCTGCCCACCACCTGGCCCCAAAGCCAAGGCTACCTATTTTAGGTATAAAACAGGTACTACTATATAACAACATGCACAACTAGTGCAAATTCTGTTCCGGCTGTCTATCACAGCATAACATAGTGTCCCAAATCTTAGTAACTTAAAATGGCCAGTTTTTCATTGCTATTGGTTCCAAGTGTTTGACTTAAATAAATGTGATTCTTATGTTGAGTTCCTTATATGACTACATTCAGGGGGAAGCTGATGCCAAGAGTTGCTGATTGAAGTTTCAGTTGCATTTGTTAAAATGCATAAATCTGAAGCATACAAGTCAATAAGTGTTCACACATGTGTCAACCTACACAGCCACCACCCAGATCAAGACATAGAACAGCTCCATCCCATCATAAGGTCCTCTTGGATCTTCCCAGTCAATACCTGCCTCCCGTCTTCTCACTTGAGATAATCTTGCTGATTTCTATTCACCATAGGTCAATTGTGCCTGGTCTTCAAAAATTCACATAAATGGACTCCTACAGTATTAGCTATTGTGTTTCTGGCTTCTTTTGTTCAACTTAATGTCTGAGAGTCATCTACATTTTGTATATAATTATTTTCCTGTTGTTTGTGGTATTTCATTTTGTGAATATAGTACAGCATATATATTCATTCTCCTGTAGGTGTACATTTAAGTCGTTTCCACTTTGGAGCTATTTTACATGAAACTGCTATGAACATTTTTGTAGTTTCTTTTGGTGAGCACATTAGTACTCACTTCTCCTGGGTATATATGTAGGAGCGGAGTTGCTAGGTCATAGGGTGTTATTGACTAACTTAACAAAATGCTGAAAATTTTTCATGTGGTTGAATCCTTTAATGTTCCTTCTAAAATATATGAGCATTCCATTTACTTTATATTCTCTTCAATACTGGTATTCAGTTTGTCATTCTGGTAGATGCCATGGTATTATTCTGCATTTCCCTGATGAATAAAGATGTGACAACCTTGTCATATGCTTATCAATCATTTGGAATCCTCTTGTGAAGTATTTTGTCAATTAAAAAAACTGGATTATTAGTCTCTTTATTGATTTTTAGGAGTTATTCTGTGTTCTGATATGAGTCACTTGCTAAATGTCTATATTATGAGTATATTTTTTCAGGCTGCAGTTTATTGATTCACTTTCTTAATGATGTGTTTTAACCAACAGTTCTTGTGTTTAAAAAAGTCCTTTTTATAAATTTTTTCTTTACTGGTTAGTGCTTTTCATGCTCTGTTTAAGAAATCTTTGCCACCTGAGTGGCTCAGTTGGTTAAGTATCTGACTCTTGGTTTCAGTTCAGGTCATGATCTTATGGTTTCATGCATTTGAGCCCTACATCAGGCTCTGCATTGACAGTGTGGAGCTTGCTTGGAATTTTCTGTCTCCTTCTCTCTCTTCCCCTCCCCAACTCACACTATCTCTGTCTCTCTCAAAATAAATAAATAAACTTAAAAAAAAAAAAAGGAAAAGAAATCTTTACCTATTTTGGAGTCATGAAAATATTCTTCTTTGTTCTAGTCTAGAAACATGATTGTAGACTTAAGGACATGATTTACCTTGAATTCATTTTACATTCTATGGAATAGAAGAATCAAGTTTCATTTCTATCCACAGGGTTATCCAGTAGCTTCAGTACCATTTATTACTGCAGTAGAATCCTTGTCCTAAACTAATCATATGTATCTAATAGTCATTATGTCTTTCTAGATATTTATTCTGTTTTCTGGGTCCCTTTGTTGTCTGTCCTTGCATTAACACCACACTGCTTTGATTACTGTAAACTTAATGTAACTATATTTTAAGTCTTAAAATCAGTTTAATATTTTCAGGATTATTTTTTATGTTCTTTGTGTTACCATATACATTTTATATGATGCTTATCAATTTCCTAAAAAATAACTGCTAGAATTTTGATTGGAATTCCATTCACTCTATAGGTTAATTTGCAGATAACTGACACCTTAACCATATTGAGCTTTCCAATCTATGAATGTGGAAATTTTGTCAGTTCATTTAGTTCTTTATTTCCCTTAAGCAGTATTTCATAATTTCTATTTTAGAGCTCTTGCTCTAAATTAGAGCTCTGATATTTTTCATCAGGTTTGTGCCTGGATATTTGATTTTTTTAATGAAAATGGCAGAGAAATAAATTTTAAAAGGTGCTCAACATAATGGTTATCAAAGAAATGAAAATTATAACCACAGTGAAGTATAATTACATGTCCACTAGAATGTACCCCCACATTCATCTCCACTAGAATGCCCACATCCCATGGCAAAAAAAAGAAAAACTCTGAAAATACCAGAGGATGACAAAAATGTGGAAAAATTCTAACTCCCATCGCTGGTATGCAAAATGATATAGCTACTTTGTAAAACCATTTCTTACACAGTTAAACATATGCTTAACCATGTGACCCATCAATTCCATTCCTAGATATTTACCCAAGAAAAATAAAAATACATACATAGAGAGACTTGTATTTGCGTGTCCACAGAAGCTTTATTTATAGTAGTGAAAAATTGGAAACAATGGAGATTCTCATCAGCTAGTGAACGGATAAACGTAATGTGGTATGTCCATTCAATGGAATACTCCTCAGCAGTAAAAAGGAATGGAGTACTGATACATGCAGCAAGAAGGATGGATCTCAAAGCTTTATGTTAAGCAAAGAAGTCCGTCAGAGCCTACATGTGGCATGATTCCATTATATGAAGTTTTAACATTGTAAAACTATAGTGATAGGAAAGATTATTGAAGTCCTGGGGGCAGGGGCAGGGGCAGGTGGTGACTACAGAGGATCAGGAGGGAACTTTTTGGTGTGATAGAAATATCCCATGTCATATTTGTGGTGGAGATTATATGACTGTGTACATCTGTCAAAAGTCATTTAGGAATCATGTACTCAAAATTGGTGAATTTTATTGCATATAAATTAGACCTCAATAAGGCTTTTTTGTAATAAAACATATAGAATTTACTATTTTAACCACTTTTAACCATATGGTTCAGTTGTGTTAAATACATTTGTATTGTTTTGCAATTATTACCACCATTCATCTCCAGAACTCTTCTCATCTTGCAGAACTGAAACTCTCCAGAAGCTTTTCATCATTGCATAATGAATCTCTGAACCTCTTAAGCACTGACTCTCCCTTCCCATATCCCCCAGCCTCTGATAACCACCATTTTACTTTCTGTCTCTATGAATTTGACCATTTTCGCTAACTCATGTAAGTGGAACCATACAGTATTTGATCTTCATCAAGCTAATTTTTTAAAAGTCTACTTTGATATTAAAATTGGCAAAACTGCTTTCTTTTTTTTTTTTTTTAATGTTTTATTTATTTCTAGGAGAGAGAGAGAGAGACAGCGTGAGCAGGGGAGGGTCAGAGAAAGAGGGAGTCACAGACTGAAACAGGCTCCAGGCTCCAAGCTGGCAGTCAGCACAGAGCCTGACGCGGGGCTCGAACCCACGAACCGAGAGATCATGACCTAAGCGAAAGTCGGACGCTTAACCGACTAAGCCACCCAGGCGCCCCAAAACTGCTTTCTTATGTTAGAATTTGTGTGATATATCTTTTTCTGTCCTTTTATTTTCTGCCTATTTCTGTTTCTATATTGAATGTACATTTCTTGAAAATTAGAATATTGTTGGGTCTTATTTTTTTGTTCAGTCTGATCATTTGTGTCTTTTGTTTTTCTGTGCCCCTCTCTGTATCTCACAGTCCTTCAATAGAGAGAGATCCAGTTCTGATGATCACCAGGCAGTAGAGGGTGTACATCTGGGGCAGATTCTCATTCACATCACGCCACCTCAAGGGCCACTGGCCCATCCAATATCAAGAGCCTGTGGCTTGGTGCCAGGTCCTGTCAACTGTAGCCAGATTGGTAGGGTGGGTGGTACTCAGCATAGTGGCCTCTGCAGAAAGAGTCCATTGTGTGGGGCCATTTTTGTCAGAAATAGAACTCCTGCCTTTCTTTGGAAGGTCATGCAGGAGGGCATATTATTCCCACTGAGAAGGAAAGTCCAAAGTTTCTGAGTTTTTGATTCTGAGGTGAGATGACCTCCACTTATAATTAAGCTAATGTGAGTGAACTTTTGGATGTATATTGGTTACTGATTGTATGGAAAATTTATAGTAAGTAAATAGAGACATCTTGTTGTTCTCCTACTTGAAACTCTTTCCCCCTGCATTTGGGAATATGTCTATCAACTGGTTCTTTATCTTTCTTTCCTTAAAAATTTTTCATTCTAGAATTTCATACAGTAAAACTCAACAGATGTGCAGAACCATGTTATCATCACAGTAATCAAAATATAGAGCAATTTCATTACCCAAAAAATTTCTGTTATGCTACCTCTTTAGAGTCAAACCCTTTCTCCCTTGGTTGTAGGTAACCATTGATTTGTTCTCCATCCCTAAAATTTTGCCATATAAACAGAATCATCATAACCTTTTGAGACTCATTTCTTTCTCTCAGCATAATACCTTTGAAATCCATCTAAGTGGGGTATATCAGTGTTTTTCTCCGTTATTACTGAGTAGTAGTCCATAATACGGACATAACACAGATTGGTTTTTTCCAGGTTGGTATGTATGTACGTATGTATTTTTAATATAATTTATTGTCAAATTGGCTAACATGCAATGTGCAAAGTAGGCTCTTCGTTCTTTGAATAGATTCTCATGGTTCATCGCTTATATACAACACCCAGTGCTCAGCCCAGCAAGTGCCGTCCTCAATGCCCATCACCATTTTTTCCCTCCCCCAAACTCCCCTCATCAACCTTCATTCTGTTCTCTGTAGTTAACAGTCTCTTATGGTTTGCCTTCCTCCCTTTCTGTTTGTAATTGTTTTTCCCCTTTCTTTCCCCTATGGTCTTCTGTTAAGTTTCTCAAGATCCACATATGAGTGAAAATATATGATATCTGTCTTTCTCTGACTGACTTATTTCACTTAGCATAATACTTTCCAGTTCCATCCATGTTGTTGCAAATGGCATGATTTCATTCATATTCATTGTCAAGTAGTATTCCATTGTATATATAAACCACATCTTCTTTATCCATTCATCAGTCGATGGACATTTAGGCTCTTTCCATAATTTGGCTATTGTTGAAAGTACTGCTACAAATATTGGAGTACATGATAACACAGACTGCTTATCCATTCCCTAGCTGAGATATATTTGGATTGCTTCCAGTTTTAGGAAATAATGAATAAAGCTGCTATAAATATTTATTTACAGGTTTTTGTATGGAAATAGGTTTTCATTTTACTTGGGTGAATACATAGGAGTGTGATTTCAGGGTCACATGGTAAATTTATGTTTATCTTTAGAAAAAATCATGGAGTAGAATGGAGTGGCTCCTCTTGTTTTTATTCCAATTATCCACTTGGGTAACACATGCTTCCTGTTTCCACAACCTTGGATTCAGTGGATTTCCAAACCAAACTTGTCTTTGCAGACATATAAGATATCAAAAACATTTAGCCCTGTGCAGAGTCCTGACAGCACACTCAAAATGTTTAACTCTAGGGAGTCTAGAGAAAAAAATACCTACAGAGGTGTGGGTCCAGTTGAGGTAACTAAGAAGGGATTGTAAATTACCCAAAGATTTCCAACATCAGTCTCCCTTACCTACCACCCCTAGACCCAAACAGGTGAGGAGAAAGAATAGTGTTCCAGAACCTAGAGGGAGCTTGAAGTGTGGAAGAGAGGCTGTAACTAGAGATCACAGCCAGAGATAGAATAAACCTAAGGCAAGGAAGAAGTGGGAAAGGAGAGAGTAAAGACCCTTACTGCTCTCTTCTCCTACCTTTGGAATCCTTTTGCAACCTTCCCTTGGTCAAACCCAACCAGAAGTCAGAGGCAAATAATCCTGGTGATAGAGTTCGTAGAATTCAGTTTTGGGGAACACAAAGCAGAGCAGAGAAGGGAGGCAGATAGCCCAGTATGGGGTGGCTCAGGGGGTGACAAATGGAGAAAAACCACCACAACCCAATCCCTTTGCTACTCAGTGTCCACTTTTGTCCTTTGCTTGGATGAAGGGATTTATTTCCTTATACAAAGTCTCCCATCAGCCAATGTATCATCACTTATATCAGTTCAGTCTTCAGCAAAAATTTAAATTGTGACATTAGCCACCATCAATGTTCTTCATGAGAGTATTCAGAGAAAAGAAATAATTCAATATAGTGGTTCCAGCCCCAGGCTCTGTAGATGGACACAAGGTCTAAGTTCATAAATCAGAACTTCCTTCTTCTACCACCCATTCCATGTTCCCCTTGTCCTGCCAACTTTTCAGATGGATAGAGCATTTCACTTGGTGAGTGCATTAGTTTCACGGAATGGTAAACAAAGCACCATAACCAAGTGGCTTAAAACAGACATGTATTGTCTTGCTGTTCTGGAGGCCAGACGTGTAAATAAGGCATTGGTGAGCTCTGCTCCCTCTGGAACCTGTGGGCAAGTCCTTCTTCCACTCTTCCCAGTTAGCAATGGTTTGTCAGCCATTGTTGGTGTCACTCAGCTTGTTGATGCATTCACTTCAACCCTCACATGGCCTTCTCTGTGTGTGGCTTTGCATCATCTTTCTTCTATATGTGTGTTTCTGTCTGAACACCCCGTTTCTATAAGGACACCAGTCATATTGGATTAGAGCCCACTTTAATGACCAGATCTTAATTTGATGACCCCTATAAAAGCCCTGTTTCCCAAAAAGGCCATATTCTGGGGTCCTAGAGTTGGGACTTCAATATGTCTTTTTTGGAGGACACCATTCAACCCATAAGAGTGGATGACCCAAATTGTCTCCCCACAAGAACCAGGCTCTTAGTGATCACTGTTGCATGTGGAAATACTTAAGTTTCTTCACTGATTCCAGACACAGCCCTCCTTACTCCATTGTATAACAGCAGCACAATCCTCCCCAATAATTGGGGTCAGTCATCCTGGCCAGGAGAGCAAGTCATTCTCTGTCTGTAGGTTCAGTAGTATAGGGGATCCCAAGTGGGCCAGGGGCAATCTCAGTTCCCAATAGAAGTATGTCTGGGATATTTGGCGAAAGCATTATTTCCTTGAGTACCAAGGCACATTACTGATATATTCCAAAACTTTAGAGATAAAAAAAGATCCTAGAAGTCTTAAGAGAGAGAAAACCATAGACCTAGGACTGGGCATTGAAATGGCAATAATATTTTCAATGGAACACTAAAAAACAGAAGACAGAACAATACCTTAAAAATGTGAAACCTAGATGGGGCACCTGGGTGGCTCAGTCAGGTAAGCATCCAACTCTTGATTTCAGTTCAGGTCATGATCTACAGTTTGTGGGATTGAGCCCCACATTGGAACCCGCACTGACAACACAAACCCTGTTTGGGATTCTGTCTATTTCTCTCTCTCTCTCTCTCTCTGCCTCTCCCCTGCTCTCTCTTGCTCTATCTCTCAAGATATATAAATAAACTTAAAAAAAAATGTGAAGCCTAGAAATCCATACCAACTAAAGCAGACTCGCTTCTGGGATTCTCCCATTAAGTTTTCAGCTTCCCCAGGTCTGTCGAGGCAATTCTTCATCTACTTTACAGATTCTAAACTATATAGCTTTCATCTCCTCTCTTTTCCCTTTGGCCTTGTAGATGTATGCTTTTATAAAAATTATGTTATTTTAGTGTGGCTTGGGGAAGGAGCTGTTTAAGTGGAATTGCTGTAGTTTTTATAATGAAAATTACCGAGAAGCATTGCTCTGTGGCCCTGATATTTAGGTGTTTTCAGGTAGCCAGATCACCAGGTGCAGGTAGAGATTCAGTACCTTCCATAGCCTGAAACTAGTATTTCAGGATGAAATATGATTTTTTATCTCTGAGTAAGTGATCAGGGTTTCTTCAGGAGACCGGCCTGAGCTGTAGACTTCTCAACCATCATGGCTTTATTCTTTGCTAGCATTTGATATTCTTTACTCTTTAGAGAAACAAATTGATGAAATGACGTGAGATATATTTTCCCCCAACTTTTTCTTTTGAAAAATTCAAATCTACAGAAAGTTAAAGCGCAGTACAGCAAACATCCATGTATCTTTCATCTAGATTCATCAGTTTTTAACAACATCTTGCCAGTTCGCTTTATCTTTCTCTTACATGTATGCGTGTATAAGAAAGATAAAACAATACACATATTACATGTGTATGTTTTAATATATAGAGATGAGGCATGTAGTTGGTAGGAATAGCTGGTTTTTGGTAAATAAGTAAGCAGTAGACATAATGACATTTCCCCTCATAGGACATACTTTAAAATCATGAATTGCTAACATGATTAGCAATTGTACCTAGAGTGGTTTAAAAAATTAATTGATCATTATCTCTGAGCCAAGCTTTAAAATAGTCTGTAGTAAAAACAAACAAGCAAGCACACAAACAGTTCTTCAATTTTTGGGACCTTATTTAATCTGAATATATAGAGGTATCTGACACAGCCATAAAATAATTACTGCCATTTGTAATGACCTATTCTTTTGTTAAAACTTTCTCCTTTAGTAAAAATGAAGGCTAGGTAAAGCAGCTTACTGAATGGCTGACACCCAGCTATCCACAAGTGGCTGAAAAGACACTCTGCCAAAGAGTAACAAATGACATCCTTTTAAGTGTTAGTAATTTAAAAATATCTTGTTTTAGAATTTTAAAATTGTGAGCAATATGTTTTTACTTCATTAAAGTATGGTGGACTAGATTTGTACCAGATATTCCTTAAGTGATTAACAAATGGTGAGAATCAAAGAAACCAGTAACAAAGATCATCTAATCGGTATCTGGAAGGAAAAAAAAAATTAAATAAAATAAGTACTTTCGTTGACTCTCTTTTCCTGTCCTGAGTGATTGAATTTAGGGAAGCCATTAACAGGGAGGGAGGGAGAGAAGCCAGCTCATG
The DNA here is from genome assembly GCA_017311185.1 of Proteles cristata cristata. Classification (NCBI taxonomy): domain Eukaryota; kingdom Metazoa; phylum Chordata; class Mammalia; order Carnivora; family Hyaenidae; genus Proteles; species Proteles cristata. Next base: position 8,971 of record JAESUZ010004086.1, on the reverse strand, counting down.
ACTTTATAGATTTCAATCAATATGTTATAAATTAAAATTCTCAGCTTCATTTCTATTTAAAACTAAATAGATCAGAGGCGCCTGGGTGGCTCAGTTGGTTAAGCATCTGATCTGCATATCCACTCAGGTCGTGATCTCATGGCTTGTGGGATTGAGCCCTGTGATGGGCTCTGTGCTGACAGCCTGGAGCCTGTTTAGGATCCTTTCTCTCTTGGCTCCTCCCCTACTCATTCTCTCTCTCTCAAAATAAATAAATAAACTTAAAAACATAATAAAATAAAGCTAAATAGATCAAAAGTAAATTTGCGTGCAGCATAACATTCAGGCTTATTGAGTTATGAAATTATTGTACCTCTTAAGTAATAGAAAAAATTTGCTTTTTATCTAGAATGTAGAAGATTTTGGAGTTTGTAGTTACAGAAAGCTTATATATACATAATGATACAATAGATAAGAATATATTAATATTACATATAATAGATATTATATATAATTTCAATTACTAATTTCAAAGAATTAAAACATGGAGTATATTCTATTGTAAAATACAAAATAAAGATACTTAATATGAAAATTATACTGAGAGTACATTAATCTTCCTTTCATGACCCAGAGAGTACCACACCTAAAACTGAGGGCACATCAACTAGGAATTAATATAAGATATAATTCCAAATTAAAAAATATTCACACCTACTGTTACTTTGTGTGGAATTGTGATCTGTCATGCCACATTTTAACATTAAACGCATTTATCTTAAAGGAGGAATATCACCGACGTAACTTCACAGAGGTACTCTCTCCAAACATGTACAACAGTAAGCTCTGGGAGACCTCAGGCCACTGGCAGCATTACAGTGAGAACATGTTTACCTTTGATATTGAAAAGGACACTTTCGCTCTTAAGCCCATGAACTGTCCAGGGCATTGGTGAGTATTAAACGTGAAGCAGATCTGGGGCGCCTGGGTGGCTCAGTTGGTTAAGCATCTGACTTCAGCTCAGGTCATGATCTCAGAATTCATGGGTGTGAGCCCTGCATCAGGCTCTGGGCTGACAGCTCAGAACCTGGAGCCTGCTTTGGATTCTTTCTCTCCCTCTCTCTCTGCCTCTACTCTATCTCTCTCTCAAAAATAAATAAACATTAAAATATTTTTTTTAATGAAGCAGATCTTTGCATCAGAGATTACAGAACACTTCATCACTGTTAGCTTTTAATATTACTTTTTGCTTTTTGGAGTTAAGGGATTCTTTTAATCTGAGGAGTGGTAACTACCAGACATCTTTACCAAGTTATTTCATTCTAGAGAATGCATTTACTCTTTAAGATACATTTGATCTTTGACAGATGTGGAATGTTAGCTGGAAATTATTTAGTTTTTGTGCCTCTTAGAGGTAGAATTATATATCAATTTTATAAATTATTATAGCATTTGTCCTTGTAATGATAATATACTTCAAATATACATATTGGCAGAACATTTAGTTCTTTTTTTTAAAAGATTTTATTTTTAACTAATCTCTACACCCAGTGCAGAGCTCAAACTTATAACCCCGAGATCAAGAGTCACATGCCCCACTGACTGAGCCAGCCTGGTGCCCCACATTTAGTTCTCATATACTGTTTCTGTGTTGATGAAAACAAGAGCAGTGAGGTCACATCAGCAGGTTACTGGATCATCGATTTTAAGATACCTTCCCACCCCTCCTCACATTTCAACATTCCTGAAATTGGGACATATCATATAATTTGGAGCATCTTAGCATTATGTCATAATATAATTAGTGAGTTATTTTCTTTCCTAGTGGTACATAAAATAGTGATACATTTTATAATGCTATCTTAGATTTTGTAAACAAATGTAGTTATCACAAAGCTGGTTTGCAAATTCAATTTTTTAAGACAAGCATATTTCACAATAGAATGTGAACAGACAGGATTCTCCACCAAAAAAAAATATCCCAGCTGCTGTAGTTTTGCATCATCAGCATGCATAGTTTCAGGTAAATTGGTCTTAGAAGGTAACTGTTGAACCTCAAAACCAACTGCAGAAAACTCTTTGCTCTTTTCAGTAAAGACTAAAAGAAGTTCAACTTTATGATGACAACATGTGAAAAATATATATTTACCTTTAATTTTATGAAAACTGGTATGTAAACATTCGGTTTGCTCTCTTTTTAAACAGAAGGTGGAAACTAACTTAATGCTTCACATTCTCTAAAACACGGTGTTAACTGCTAGGAATTTACCCAAGGGATACAGAAATGCTGAGGCATAGGAGCACATGTACCCCAATGTTCATAGCAGCACTCTCCACAATAGCTAAAACATGGAAAGAGCCTAAGTGTCCATCAACAGATGAATGGATCAAGAAGATGTGGTTTATCTATACCATGGAATACTACATGGCAATGAGAAACAATGAAATCTGGCCATGTGTAGCAACATGGATGGACCTTGAGGGTGTTATGCTGAGCGAAATAAGTCAGGCAGAGAAGGACAAATATCATATGTGTGCACATATAGGAGGATTAGGAGGAACTTAACAGAGGACCAAGGGGGAGAAGAAGGGGGAAATGGTGGGGGAAAGGGAGAGAGGCAAACCATGAGAGACTCTTGAATGCTGACAAAAACTGAGAACTGATGGATGTGGGGGGGAGGAGGGATGGGCATGGAGGAGGACACTTGTGGGGATGAGCACTGGGTGTTATGTGGAAACTAATTTGACAATAAACTATTTGTAAAAAAAAAAAAATAAAAAATAAAAATAAAAAAAAAATAAAACAAGTTAAAAAAAAAACACGGTGTTAAATTTTTTAACTCAATTTCATATTAGGTACCATTGGAAACTATAGCCTATGATTTAAACTATAAGTGTAAGTTTGAATGAAAGTAGGAATGAAGTTTTGATTTTCATTCCTTGAAATAAAGTAGTAGGACCACAGTGGCTTAGTGATGATGAGATGAGAGCCCAGAGTTTGTTTGTTTGTTTTTGCAGAAGAGGGGTCTTTTATTGAACAGAGAACACTTGTTGAGTGGTTATGGTGCTTGGAGCTAGAAATGCAGATGTGATTAAGACACAGTCCCATTTTCTCTGCTCATGACGAGTGGGGCAGGGGCAGATATGTAGGTAATCAGTTATAAAAACATAAGTTCAGGGATGCCTGGGTGGCTTAGTCGGTTAAGTATCTGACTTTGGCTCAGGTCACAATCTCATGGTTCCTGGCTTTGAGACCCACGTTGGGCTCTGTGCTCACAGCTCAGAGCCTGGAGCCTGCTTCTGATTCTGTGTCTCCCTCTCTCTCTGTCCCTCCCCACCTTGCACTTATCTCTCTCTGTTTCTCAAAAATAAATAAAAACATTTTTAAAAAAGTTCAGTACCAAAATAATGGCATGTTCCAGATATTCTCAGAGCCTAAGGGGAAACTGCCAAGCCCTGTCCAGGAAAGTGTCCAAGAGGGCTTCACTTAAGTAGACTTTGAGGGGCACCCGGATGGCTCAGTTGGTTAAGTGTCTGACTTCAGCTCAGGTCATTCTCTCATGTTTTGTGAGAATGCCCTGCATGGGGCTCCACACTGACAGTGCAGAGCTTGCTTGGGATTCTTTCTCTCCCTCTCTCTCTGCCCCTCCCCCATTCACTCTCTCTGTTTCTTGCTAAATGAATAAACTTTAAAAAAAAGTAGCCTTTGAAGTGAATTGTACATAGTAAGTGGAAATTCACTGGGTGAATAAGAATATGGAACAGAACTTCTGGAAGAGAACAGACAGGGTTCTTTCTCAGAGTGCTGCAGTGTTATAAATTCAAGATTCAATAATTCCTAGAAATTTTTTTTAACTGGCAATCTAAGAACCAGAATAAAGTGTTTACACACCTTGAAGCTTGATTGTAACTTATTATTTAGATAATTATTAATCTTTGCTGTGCTAAGTATGTGTTGTTGCATCTTTTCTAGCCTAATGTTTGCCCATCGTCCACGATCATGGAGGGAAATGCCTATTAGATTTGCTGATTTTGGAGTTCTTCATAGGAATGAATTGTCGGGAACTTTAAGTGGCTTGACTCGAGTTAGGCGCTTCCAGCAGGATGATGCACACATCTTCTGCACAGTAGAGCAGGTAAACTGAGGGTGAAGCATGGTTGGCATAAATTCAGAGTGTTGCCTTGGACACATCTCTTAGTTTCAGAGTTGCTATAAAATAAGATCTTTGGTCTTGTCTCTGAAGACTCCTTCAGATCTAATATTTTGTGATCTTCTAATTTGATTAAGAGATCAATAATCTCTCATCATGAAATGTATTATTTTTTTCCTTTTAAGTTTCCTCCAGTTTTATTAACTTAAGAACACTAAGTGGAGTATTTTAAGGGATTTGGTAGAATTTTGTTTTTTGTTTTGTTTTTCAATATTGCAAAGAAGTGAGAGTTTACTTTTTCAGGTTTTCAGGTCACTTCAAATAAAAATTATCATGAAAAAGGCCACTATCAAATGATTTGACCTAATTGACATTCATAGAACACTTCAACCAATAACAACAGAGTATACATTCTTTGAAAGTGCACAAAAATTACCAAGATAGACCATATTCTGGGACTAAAGGAATTCTCAACAAGTTTAAAGGGATTCAGTTCATTCAAAATATGTTTTCTGGCCACAGGAGAATTAAAGTAGAAATCAGTAACAGAAAGTGATCTGGAAAACCTTCAAATATTTGGAAAGTAAATAACACACTTCTAAACAATCCATGGATCAAAGAAGAAATCAAAGAGGAAATTAGAAAATATTATATATCAAATGAAATTAAATACATCAAAATTTATGGGATGCCACTAAAATGGTACTTAGAAGGACATTTGCAGCACTAACTGTCTATATCAGAAAAGAAGAATGGGGGCACCTGGGTGGCTCAGTCAGTTAAGCATCTGGCTTTGGCTCAGGTCATGATATCATGGTTCATGGATTCAAGCCCCGCAACGGGCTCTGTGCTGACAGCTTGGAGCCTGGAGCCTGCTTCAGATTGTCTCCCTCTCTCTCTGCCCCTCTGCTACTCTCACTCTGTCAATCTGTCTCTCTGAAAAATAAAAATAAACATTAAAAAAGTTAAAATAAAATAAGAAAAGAAGAATGGTTTCAAATCAATAACCTTGGCTTCCACTTAACAACAACAACAACAACAAAAAACACCCAAAAAACTCAAATTACATCAGAAGTAAGTATAAGAAAGAAAATAACAGAAATCGGTGAAATATAAAAAAAGAAAAATAATTAAAAATATCAGTAAAAACCAAAGTCTGTTTCTCTGAGAAGATCAATAAAATTTATAAACTTTTAGTTAGACTGATCAGAAAAAAAAGAGAGAAAGTACAAATTAAAAATACTAGAAATGAGAGACGTGGCATTATTTCAGTTTCTGTAGATAGTAAAGGAATGGCAAGGCAATATTATGAACAATTTTATACCAGTAAGTTTTACAACTTAGATAAAATGGACAAATTCCTTGAAAGACAAACTACCAAACTTCACTCAAGAAGAAGTAGATAATCTGACTAGCCCTGTGTCTATTAAAGAAATTGAATTGGTAGTGAACAGCCTTTGCGCAAAGAAAACTCCAAGCCATGATGGAATCACTGGTGAATTCTACCAAGCACTGGAAGAAAAAATAATACCAATTCTTCATATCCTTGCTGGACATTAACAAGGACTTCATAGTATTAATGGAGACCATGTGGGCCAGACTTCCACCCTCATCTAGCAGTAACAAGGTGCCACCCTGCTTGAGTGGTGTCAGAGAAGGTCTAGTGGAGACATAGGATTTTTACTACCCCCCACAGTAATGAGGTCATGAACTCAATGTGGTTAGTAATGGCCACAGTAACAAGATACTCTTCCCTGCCAAGGTGTTATCAGAGGAAACTGTGGGGAACCAGAAATACCACTGTCACCAGCAGTAATGAGGAGTCCCTACTTCTTTAGTGGGTCCCTACTGGGAAATCTAGACCATCTAGTCCCACTCTGCAGTAACCAGGAAGTATTTCACCCTCTAGTTGGAGCAAAGGCTGTGGAGGCCAAGTAAAACAGAAGGTTTAAATAAAATTAAAGGTCTAATACTGGCCAAATTTTAAATTTTATAAATCAAAAGTCAAACATCATGCCAAGAACTAGGAAAATCTCAACTTAATAAAAAAGGACAATCTATGAACACTAATGTGGAGATGACAAGGGTATTAGCATTATCTGACTAAAATTTTAAAGGAGTCATCATAAGAATGCCTTAGCAAGCAATTGCAGACATACTTGAAACAAATGAAAAAAAAAAAAACTTCAACAAAGAAATAGAAAATCTCAGGAAAGAAATAAAAGACCTAAAGAAGAACCGAAGAACCAAATGGAAATCTTGGAAATGAAAAATATAATAACTGAAAGAAAATAGTGGCTGGATTCATAAGCAGAATGGAGGGGACAGAGAAAAGAATCCATCAACTTGAAGACAACCATAGAAATGACCTAGTTTGAACAACGAAGAGAAGAGACTGAAAGAAAAATGAGCAAAATTTCAGAAACTGGTGGGACTAAAACAAAACGCCTAATAGTTATGTCATCAGAGTTCTGAAAGAAGAGTGGAATAAGGATGGAGGTCAAAAGTACTCAAGACATAATGACTGAAACTTCCAAATTTGGCAAAGACATAAGCATACAGATTCAAGAAGCTGAGAAAAATCCCAAAAGGATAAACCAAAGAAATCTACACCAAGTCATATCATAGCCAAACTTCTGAAAACTAATGACAAAGAAAACTTTTGAAAGCAATGAAAGAAAAATCAACATTATCCTTAAGAATTTTTTTTTTTTGCATAAGAGCAGATTTCTCATAAAAAATAATGGATGTTAGAAGGAAGTGAACAACACTTTTTAAATGCTGAAAGAACTGTCAACCCAGAATTCTATATTCATAAAAATATCCTTCAGGAATGAAGGGGAAATCAAAACCTACCTTAAAATAATGGCTATAGGAAGTACTCTAAGAAAGGTAAATACATTTTCTTTTTGCTTTTGAGTTTTCTAAATTATGCTTGATGGTTGAAACAAAAATTATAACACTGTCTGATATGGTTCTCAGCATATGTATAAAGAAATATCTAAGAAAATTATACTATAAACGGAGTAAAGGGATGTAAGCTTTCTGTACTTGAAGATAAAATGATGACATCAGTAAACTATTAGGTAATACCTAGAGAAACCACTGGGGAAAAAAAGATACACAGATAGATACGTGTTAAAAATAGAAAAATTAAAATGGAATTCTAAAAAATACTAAATTAAACCATAGAAAGGCAGGAAAAAGAAAACAAATGAATGATAAAACAGTACAAGAAGGAAACAATATAAACAACAAAAAAGACAAACTTAAGTCCTAACATATTATATTAAATGTAGATGGTTAAAATAATCCATTAAAATGGAAATATATCAAAATTTATGGGGCACAGCAAAAGCAGTGCTAAAAAGTAAACAGCACTAAATGCATATATTATAAAAGAAGAAAAGTCTCAAATCAACATCTAGAGCCCCACTGCAAGACCCAGAAAAAAGAATAAGAACAAAGCAATAAAGACAAGAGCAGAAATCAATGAAATTGAAAACAGAAAAACAGTGGAAAAATTAATGAGACAAAAAACTTTTTTGAAAAGATTAACAAAATTGGCAAACTTACTTCGAGACAAAGAAAGAAAAAACTGAAAAGACACAAATTACCAATATCCAGAATCAAAAGGGGTATCACTAAAGACCTTGAAGACATCAAAAGCATAATAAACGAATATAATAAGCTACTCTACATAAATTAGCTCAACAACTTAGTTGAAATTGGCTAATTCCTTAAAAAGCACAAACGACCATAAAATCACCTGATAAGAATAGATCATTTGAAAAGCCTTGTCATGATTAAGGAAATTGAATTTATAATTTTAAAACTTCCCAAAAAGAAATCTCTAGGCTCAGATTTTTTCACTGAAGAATCCTATTGAACATTTAAAGAAGAATTAGTACCAATTCTTTATACTCTGTTTGGAAACAGAAGAGGAGAAAATACTTTCTAGTTAATTTGATGCCTCTAGTACTAACCAATACCAAAACCAGGCAAAATTACAGACCAGTATCCCACATGGATACAGATGTAAAAGTCCTTAACATAATATTAGCAAATAGAATTCAACAATATGTAAAAATAATTCCACATCATGAGCAACTGAGGTTTAGCCTCCAGGGATGTGAGACTGATTCATTGTCAGAAAACCTGTAGTGTAATCCACCATATGACAGGCCCATTTGTGGGAACGCAAAATGGTACAATCACTTTCAAAAACAGTTCACTAGTTTCTTAAATAGTAAAAACACATCTACTCTATGACCCAACCATCTTACTCCTTTTTTTCTCCCCAAGAGAAAAAGAAAGCACACGTCCATACAAAGATTTGAGCACATGGGGCGCCTGGGTTAAGTCAGATAAGCATCAGACTTTGGCTCAGGTCATGATCTCATGGTCTGTGAGTTCCAGCCCCACATTGGGCTCTCTGCTGACAGCTCAGAGCCTGGAGGCTGCTTCAAATTCTGTGTGTGTGTCTCTCTCTGCTCCTCTCCCACTCTCTCTCTGCTCCTCCCGCACTCCCTCTCTTGCTCTCAAAAATAAATAAAACATAAAAAATATTTTAAAAAAGACTTGAACTGGGGCGCCTGGGTGGCTTAGTCGGTTAAGCATCCGACTTTCGCTTAGGTCATGATCTCGCGGTTCGTGGGTTCTAGCCCCACGTCGGGCTCTGTGCTGACTGCCAGCTCAGAGCCTGGAGCCAATTTCAGAGTCTGTGTCTCCCTCTCTCTCTGACCCTCCCCTGCTCACGCTGTCTCTCTCTCTCCTAGAAATAAATAATAAAAAAATATAAAAAATAAATAAATAAATAAATAAATGCTAAAAACTAAAAA
>JAESUZ010004085.1:0-96600 GCA_017311185.1 Proteles cristata cristata | reverse complement strand
CCGCGAGATCATGACCTAAGCGAAAGTCGGACGCTTAACCGACTAAGCCACCCAGGCGCCCCTCTATTTGATTTTTTAATAAGAGTAATGCCTCTTACTGGAACACTCTTTCTCTCTGCATCCACATTTGTATATGAAATTGTTTGGTCTCACACAGAGATTCGTAGACTTATTTTGTACAAGGACCTCTTGGACAGGCTGCTGAAGTCTATGCACCCCTCTGCAGAAAGTAGTTTTACAAGCATAAAATAAGATACATAGGCTTGTAAAAGAAGCTGGCTATATTGAAATATAATTATCAAAATATTAGAAATATGTTATAGAAATCTGTCTTCTATTAAGTTATCAAATAAGATCAGCAGATTAAATAACTATCATAATTTTACATTACTACTTGATATGTGATACAAAAATATATGAAACTTCTATTAATGTGCGACTGAGATTGCTAATACTGCCATGATATATGGCTCCATTCATAATCTAAGGAAATGGTAATTTTAACAACTTTATTGAAGAATGATTGATAATCAAAAATTAGCACATATTTAATGTATTCAGTTTGATGAGATTGGACATATGTATACATTCAGAAAACCATCACCACAGTCAAGGTAACATAAGTTCTACATTGAAAAGTTAAGAAGTGCTCTTTTTAATTAGAGATTGATTGCTTTATTTTCTACAACCAAGTGGGCAGACTCTTTGAATCCTGTTTCAGGCTATCTCTTGACACAGTAGAATTTTCTGTCTCCCTTGGGGTCTTCTTTGACTTTCCATTTTTTTGGTTTAGTTGTGCACTCTTTGTTATCCCAAAACAGTGATCAATTTTTAGATGGCAGCAATGATTCCATTGTAATTACCAATTTGATTCTTCTAGAAGTCTAGGAGAAAAAGGGTTGTTTGTATGTTTTTCATGAATGTTGTTTCATCTCTTAGCACACATAACAGAGTTCATGAGAAAGTAAATGAACAAATCGTAGAAATTTGTGGCTCACTGGCTATTAATTCCTACTCATAGTGAAAAGAAGAAAAAGTACAAAGAAACTTTTTCGGCTACTTGTCTCTTTCATTTCTCTCTTTTCTGTGTAAATGGAATCATTAGAGATTAATTTTGGTGGGTTTTTCAGATATGGCAGCAGTAATATACATACTGTTAAAGAAAACTCAGTCTGAACCTCATAATATTCTACAACCAAAAATGTAGGGAAGAAAAGTCATTGGGTACATAGAAAATTGTGTAATTTATGCACAGTTGTAGCTCTAAAATTGACTATTATCTCTTCTGAGGCATTGTCTAATATTATTGACATCAATTTATTAGGTGCCCCCATGGATTTTAGCTAGAATAGTAATACATAGTTTCTGAACTTCCATTCATCAGATAAATATCTCTCTTACTGTCTGCATGTCACAGTAATCGTATCACAGAAATAGGATCTCCAGGGACCCCTAAGTGGCTCAGTCAGTTGAGCATCCGACTTCAGCTCAGGTCATGATCTCACAGTTTATGGGTTCAAGCCTCTCATCGGGCTTTCTGCTGACAACTAGCTCAGAGCCCGGAGCCTGTTTCATATTCTGTATCTCCTTCTCTCTCTGACCCTCCCCTGCTCCTTCTGTCTCTCTCTCTCTCGGTCTCAGAAATAAATTTAAAAAATTAAAAAAAAATAGGATCTCCATTCCTGTCTCCTCATTTCAATCGCTCTTGGATAGAGCAGGCACTAAAAGTTGGTGGGTTTTGGCTAATAGCAAAGAACAGTATCTTCTTTTTAAGTTTATTTATTTCGAGAGAGAGAAACAGTGTGTGCGAGTGGGGTCAGAGCAGAGAGAGAGGGAGAGAAAGAATCCCAAGCAGGCTCTGTCCTTATGGAGCCCGATGTGGGGCTTGATCCCATGAACTGTGAGATCATGACCTGAGCCAAAATCCAGAGTTGGACGCCTAACTGACTGAGCCACCCAGGTACCCTGAAAGAACAGTATATAATCTAAAGTGAGTGTTGGCTGAATAGTAGTTTATTTTCTCTTCCATCTTCACAGGGGTGTCTTCTCTGCATTGCCTGCACTTTAGCTATCAGGTGTATTTATCAGTACTTTCCTTGCCACTAAGATGTATACGTTTATAAGCATTGAAATAATGTGTCCCTGTATTCACATCACGGTTTCTTTCTCCACTGCTAATCATACATGCTGGATTTCCAGCCTTCAGAGAACTCATGACATGTTCACTCTTCTCCTCCAATCATATACATTCAAAATCATCATTTAATTCTTCCAAATAGAATAGGCCTCTAACTTTATATGTTATTTGATAACATAGGAAAAAAGCAGGATATTCTATATAAACCAAATAATATTTTAAACATAAAATAGGTAATTCATGCTTTAAATAAATTAGATGCAAAAAGTGATTTTCATAAGCTGAGACTCTACTACCAAGTTGTAAAACTTCCCAATAGAATCTTGGAGATGCATTTTATTTTGATATTTGGACCTACTCTAAGTTTTGTGTCATTAAATATATCTGTGATATTCTGTCTTATATGATCAATATCTGTCAAGTCAGTCTCATTAAATATCATAATAGAAGAGCTCTAATTAGCTGATGAAGGTGGCAACATACATTTTTGTCACATAATATTACTTTTTATTTCTTTTTTAATTTTTGTAGGTTAAGGTATAATTGACAAATATATCTACAGTAAAATCTTGGTTTGTGAATGTAATTCATTCCAGAAACATGCTTGTAATCCAAAGCACTTGTATCTCAGGGAGAATTTCCCCATAAGAAATAATAAAATCTCAGGTGATTCATTCCACAACCCAAAAATATTCACATAAAAATTAATATAGTACTTGGAATACTACATGGCAATGAGAAAGAATGAAATCTGACCACTTGTAGCAACGTGAATGGAACTTGAAGGTGTTAGGCTGAGCGAAATAAGCCAAGCACGGAAAGACATACAGCATATGCTTCCACTTATAGGAGGATTAGGAGGAACTTAACAGAGGACCGTGGGGGAGGAGAAGGGGAAAAATAGTGGGGGAGAGGGAGAAAGGCAAACCATGAGAGACTCTTGAGTACTGAGAACAAACTGAGGGCTGATGGAGAGGGGAGGGGGTGATGGGCATGGAGGAGGGCACTTGTTGGGATGAGCACTGGGTGTTATATGGAATCCAACTTGCAATAAACTATGAAAGAAAAAAATAAAAATAAAATTAATGATTATAATACTGTAATGTAATAGAAATAATAAAATACAAAATATAAAGAAACATCAATTAACCTGCACTAACCCTTGAAAATATTTGTGGCTGTTGTGAGGGAAACGAGAGAGGAGAGTTATTGTATAGGATGAATTTCACTGTCACTAATGGAATCACTGCTATCTATTGTCTCAATGGAATCCTTTCCTTTAGTGCAACTTTAGCAAGAAACCTTTCCAGTGACATTTACTTTTGCCGCCTTTTGAAGATTTCATGGAAATGTGACATTGCATTGTCGTTAAACAGATTCACCGCTCACATTGCTACAGCCTTATTCGGGTGCTGCTTTTCTATAAAATTTTGCACTGTTTTGCACATTTTACACATCTCCCTAATCTCATTTGAAGTGAGAGATTCCTCCACCTTTTTTATCCTCCTCCTCAGCAGATGAGATGCAGACGTAGACTTCTTGTACTATTTTGCAATTTCGGCTACTCGCATACCTTGTTCATACTTCTCAGTGATTTCCTTCTTAACTGCCACTGTAATCATCTCCTTCTCATTGCCTTTCTTTTCAACCTTTTACTGCATGGGAGCCATTGTATACGCTCACATGGATGTTGACTGAAGTACAGTATTACTAAATTATTGTCGTAGACTGTATTTAATGTAACTGGCAATACGGCAGCAGAGGAAAGGGTCTATATCTGCAGGCATCCTGACCTAGAATGAAGGAGAGCTTTATTCTACTCTTGAATGGAAAAGCAAAAGACTGCCCATAGGTGCTTTGAAGACAAAAAATACACTAGTGCCAGTTGTGGGCACCTTCCACCATTCTGAAAAATCACTGATTTCTGCCAAACACCACAGCCTCACACCAAGCATCCATACATGGGTAATGATCACTCAAAATCCTGCAGCAAGAAAGAGAGAAGAACCACTCATTCAGTTGTGATCATATAACATTAAAGCGTCACACACTACTCTTACTGCAAAACATCCCTCATTTATCAAGTTAATTAGAAATGTTTGCTCGCCTTGAGTAACACTCACAGAACAAGTTACTCACAGCCCAAGGTTTTACTATGTGTGTTCATACAATGTGATGTTTTGATATATGTATATACTACAAAATGATTACCACTTGCTAATTCCCATCACCTCAGAAACTTAGCATTTTTTGTGTGTATGTGGTGAGAACACTTAAGATCTAGTGTCTTAGAACATTTCAAACATACAACATAGTATATTAACGATAGTCATTATGTTGTACATGAGATCTCTAGAGCTGTTTCATCCTGCATAACAAACTTTGTGCCCGTTCACTGATATCTCCCCATTTTCCCCACCCTTAAGTCCCTGGAAACCATCATTCTACTCTGTTTCAATGAGTTTGACATTTTTAGATTTCACATATACGTGGTATCATACAGTATTTGTCTTTCCGTGTCTGGCTTACTTCACTTAGCATAATGTTCTCTATCCTCATCCATGGAGTTGCAAATGGCAGGATTTCTTTTTAACCCTGAATATTTCACTGTATCACATTTATATGTATCACATTTTGTTTATCCAGTCAGCTTTCAATAGACACTTAAGTAGCTACTTACCATTTGCAGTAATGCTGCATTGACCATGAGTGTGCAGGTATTCCTGCAGGTAGTGATTTTATTTCCTCTGGATATACACATCTTTAGAAGTGAGATTTCTGGATCATATGGTAGTTCTAGTTTTAAATTTTTGAGGAACCTCCAAACTAGTTTCCACAATGGTTGTACAAATTTTCATTCCCACCAACAGTGTACATGGATTACCTTTTCTCCACATCCTTGCCAATTCTTGTTTTGATGAGGACCACCCTAACAGGTGTGATATCTCATTGTCATTTTGATTTACAAAAATTTCCTGATTACTAGTGATATTCAGCACCTTTTCTATACTGGTCATTTGCATGTCTCTTAATTTTAAAATGGTGGTATTATTTGTATGTATGTTTTTTCATTTGTCTCTATATGATATTCTTATGAGCAACCAGGATGTACTTTAAAAAGCCTTTTAAGGTAGTTTTCTTTTAGCTGCTTCTGCATTTCAGGTTCTTGGAAATTTGTTTGATTTTCATAAATTAAGATGTATAAAAATATCATTAGAAAAATGATGCATTTTAGTGGGGATAAGCACTGGGTGTTATATGGAAACCAACTTGACAATAAACTATTTTAAGAAAAAGAAAAATTATGCATTTTATTATAAAGCAGCACATCAGTTCTTTAAACATTTTGCTTTAACTAGATTTCCCATATTGATAAAACAACCCTTTTCAAAATATGGCTGTTAGGTTCTTTACAGTTATTTTACTTTTACTCACTTAGTGTAACTTTGTTTTAGATTAATCATATGCCACATTGTTGGGCTAAGGGTTTCGTATTATAGAATCCTTTCTAATAGGTTAACTTTTCCTATTTGCACTTATTGATGTGATAAAAAGATTTGATTTTACTCCTTTCCTCTCATCCATATTATCTGCTTTTAATATTTTCCCTTTTAATTTTGCTAAATTTATTTTTATATGATTCTGGTTTTCTATCATAATTCAGAAAGTTGGCAATTAATTTCTATCATTCTTTTGTTTTATCCTAGAACTTTAAAAATGTGTAATCTAAATTACTGAAAAGTATTAGCAGGGGTAGTGATGGTATCAGATGTATCTGCATTTCAGAGTGAAAATCCAAATAGGCTAGTTCTAAATAATCACAAAGATATCTTAAGAGCCTATCTGTAACTGATGGCTTTTATACTCCTATTTATTTTTCTAGGGTGGCTCAGTCGGTTAAGTTTCCAACTCTTGATAATGAGCTCAGGTCATGATCTCATGGTTGGGAGATGGAGCCCCATGTTGGGAAATAGAGCCCCATGTTGGGCCCTGCCCTGAGCATAGAGTCTGCTTAAGATATTCTCTCTGTCTTTCCCCCCTTCTCTTTCTCTCTCCCCAACCCCTCCTTCTGTCCCTCCCCCACTTGCACATGCATACTCACTCTTTCAAATAATAAAATTTTTAATTCATTTTTTTAAAGAAATAAAGCATCACCAGTGCTCTTAAAGGCACAGAGGATATTAAAATGTGAAAAAAGGACATTAATGACTCTGAAATAAAAGTAAAATTGTACATACCATAACGATGCATCTTAAAATCAATGACATGTAATGAACTATGATATATAATTACTAAAACCTTGGTTGACCTCTCTATGATGAAAGACAAGAATATTAGCAGACTACTTCTTTCTCCCTCTCCTTTCGGATAATAATTTTTATATTACATCTAATATTATAAGCTCTACAGTATATTTTTAAAGTAATAATAATCTAGTTCTTGAATTGTCAGATTAAGATTTTGTTTTACTTTCCTCTATGGAAACTGGTTAAGTTATTGTACTTATATTTTCTTGTACCCCATACCATAAACTTAGGGTTCTCATTAGGTGGAACTATATGAAATTGGACTTGCCCATTTTTCAAGGTCAAAAGAATCAACTTTTGAGAATTGTATATAGTCTAATCTATTACCGTTTTCCTTAAGTTTTTATAATTTTAACTTGAATAACTATATTTCACACAAAGCCTGGGAGATTTATATACATATAGTAATTACCTTTCTATAAAACTTATATATATTTTCCAAATCATCTCATCCCTCCTACGAATATCTAGGGCAAATATTTTTGTCTTTAAACAGGAAGTGAAACAGCAGTTTCTCACATAACACACAAGTTTCTCCAGAACTTGGTTATATGACCACAACTACTTGTAAGGAAGGCTGGCCAGTATACTCTCAGGGTGGGTGGCAATGTGCCCAGCTTTAACTAAGATGTTTTACTTTTATAATAAAGATGGTAGGAAGAGATAAGTGAGGACAATTAGTAGTCTCTGACACAGATACTATCTAACTCTTGACAATGGTCGACCTAAAAACTTACATCACTGTGTTAACATTTTATAGCAGTTGGTAAAGATCAAAATGAGTCTATAATTTCTAAGGTAATGGAGAAAATTTTAAAGACAGAGAAAGCAATAATTCTCGAAAAGCAAACATCTGGATGAATCATGCTAGAAAAGAGGAAAATAACGGGGAAAGAGGTAAAATTCGAATCACAAATGGAGACTAAATATTATGACAGAGTAGACTAAATCCACAAAGTTCACAAAATATTTGAGATAAAAATATCTGTAATGATATTACAAGGCTAAAAATAAGGAAAGACGATCCAGATTTTTAAAATAACATCATAAGATTATTCGTGGTATCATCAAGCAAAGTAGAATTTAAGTTTAAAAATCATTTCGTGGGATAAATGGGGATATTTGGTGTTGTCAAATGATATGGCTCATAAAGAACATATATAATGGTTCAGTATAATTAATCACTAAACAAGGTAATATCAATGTATAAAGTAAATTTTTTCCTAATACTGAAAATGGATGAATCCACAATCAGAGAAAGAATTCTTAATATTTTTTCTCTTAGAAATTGCCAGATCAAGTAGACAAAATAAACTAAAATAAAAAATTTAGACAAATTCAAGCTTAGATAAAAATGTGTAGAGAAAATTGTATTCAAGAAACAAAATATATTTGTCTAGTTGTTCTGGAACACTTCTGAAAACCAGTACATTATAAGCCACAAAGAAAATTAAAATTTGAAGTAGAAAAAAGCCCACATGGGCCACCTTTGCTGACTTCTATGCAATTCAGTTCTTAGAATTGAAAATAAACTTTTGGAGAGGAAGACCTTCCTCTGCCCTATGGTCATTCTAGCTGGATAGAATCAAATTGACATGAGATAGACTAACAGGAAAAAAATCAAATTTATTAGGAGTGTGTATGGGTAAATTTCAAAGACGATGAGACAGCATTAGCTCCTATGAGCTGGGGGTGGGGGGGGTAAGGTCAGAGGACACAAAGGGAGAAAACTTATTAGCAAGAAATGAAAGAAGTGTGGAAAACAAGATTATTCTCTTATGCAGCTGAGTTCCTTTGGCAAAAGGCCTAACTTAATAACTTCTCTTCCTGGTGCACTCTCCTTTCTGATGTAAATTTAGGCAGTTACAGGGGTGGGCAGAGCACCTTTCCTTTTAACTGGAAATAACCTTTGTGCCAAAGGGACACATTTTGGGCTGTTTCAATCCTGACCCTTTCAACTGAAAACCTTATTATCCATTTGACTTTAAAGACAAAGTTATATTTAGAATAATATAAGGTAGAAAATGTATTGGAAATATTGTAATAAATAATATTTAAAGCATTATATACAAAAACATGTGAGGAGAACCAGGCTCATCATAGGAAGCTGGGCCCCCACATTTCCATCTAACAATGATCTGACAAAGAGGTATAAAACATAAAAGAAACCTTTCAAAAGAAACCTTTCAAAGCAAACTACATAGAATTACATGACAAATTCCTCAATTCATTCTGGTGATTAGATTAGCCCTGAGAACAAAATTAAGTAGGGAAAACAGCCATAGAAAGAAAGTTATCAATTTCACCTGAGAATATGTTTATAAATCCCTGAAATATACGTGTGTATGTATGCATACCCATACACACCTGAAATATATTGACAAATAGTCGGTTCTTAAAAAGAATAATTATTCATGACCTAGTAGATGTTATCACAAAAATTCAATGATATTTCACATTTTAAAAAATATTAATGTAGGGGCGCCTGGGTGGCTTAGTCGGTTAAGCGTCCGACTTTCGCTTGGGTCATGATCTCGCGGTTCGTGGGTTTGAGCCCCGCGTCGGGCTCTGTGCTGACTGCCAGCTCAGAGCCTGGGCCTGTTTCAGTCTGTGACTCCCTCTCTCTCTGACCCTCCCCTGCTCACGCTGTCTCTCTCTCTCTCTCCTAGAAATAAATAAAACATTTAAAAAAAATATTAATGTAATTCTTCTGAGAAACGTTAAAGGCAAAATAAACTATACAAATATTTCAAAACTTGGTGGAAAAAAAACTAACATTAATAGCAATTCCTGTTAAAATTCTTAGCTAGAAATAGATTCTTTTCCATCTCGTTAAGTGTATTTTACCAGAAATAGGGAGTAAACTTGATATCTAAATGTGAATTAATGAAGCAATTATCTGAATATAATCAGTAATACATACCTAAATGTGTGTAAAATTATTTGAGCCATTCACAAGTTTTCTAGATTACAAAAAAGTTTTAAAATGAGCAAAGAAATAATAGATATTAGAAATGGATGAGATTAATTTCACTTGCAGAAGATAAATTGTCTAGAAAGCCTATCTTTGAAGTTAAATGGTCATGAGAACCAAATAGCTCTTGATACCAGATAAAACACACACACACACACATATCTATCATACTCTATATATGACCAATAAATTATTTGAAAATGCAACCATAAAAAGATCTAATTTGCAGTAGTTGATGTGGTTTAAATTATTGGGGTTTGGAGTCAATGGCCAAGAAAGAAGTCTTGAGATATCTTTGGTACAAAAAGGTGATTTTATTAGAGCACGAGGACAGGACCCATGGGCAGAAAGAGTGTCATTGGGGTTGTGACAGGTATCTGATTATATACCTTCAGGTTGGAAGGGGGTTAGGGATAGCATAAGTCTCTAAGGTATTTTGGAAACGAGGGTTTCAGGACCTTGAGGGTGCTAGCTCTTGTTATGAAAACATCATTTATTACTGTTTAGTAAAAGCTCAGTCATGACACCTTCAGAGGTACATCAGTGGTGGGCCATAACCTTGGAGTATGATTGCCAGCATGTATCTTGGGGGGTAGAGATGAAGGAAATTTCCCAAGGAATTTTTATATGTTGAAGTAGACTTACAGGGTCCTGGAGGGGTGCAGATAATGTTAAACTAGGATTGCTTTGTGCCCTTAGAAAAGTGTCATCTTTGAGGCAACTGAGTTTCTAGAGGAAGGTCACTTTGCCTGTCTCAAGGATTTGTTAATGGGCTGTAAGTAACACACAGATTGAATTTTTTTTCTTTTGTTTTCCACTTCAATAGTGACCCACTAAAAATTTCCCCCATGTGCTTTTACTATATCTCTCGTCTGTCCTTTACCTCCAATTATCTGTGTCTTCACTAGTCTCTTGACTTACACCCTTGGTTCCCTGTAGTCTTTTTTCAACACAGCAGCCAGAGGTATCTGTTTTTCCCCCCAGTAAGAGGTATCTCTTAAAGCTGAAATTAAGTTTGTTCATAATCTCTGATAGCTATCTTCTCACTCAAAGTAAAAGCCACAGACCTTACAGGGCCCTGTACCATCATTGCTCCCTTTATGTCTGTGACCTCAGTTTTTAAAACTATACACTTACCTTATTTTGCTCCATCCACACTGGTTTATTGCCTCTTCTTAGAATATGTCAAACATGTTTTCGTTTCAGATGCTGGTCCTTTGTCTAACTGTATTTTCCTAGTTATCCACAGGGTTACCGTCTCACTAGTTACTTTTTTTTTTTTTAATTTATTTTTGAGAGAGAGGAAGAGGGAGAGGATCTGAAGGGGGCTCTGTGCTAACAGAAGTGAGCCTGACGTGGGGTTCGAACTCACCAACTGCATTGTGAGATCATGAGCTGAGCCAAAGTTGGATACACCACTGACTGAGCCACCCAGGTGCCCCTCATCAGTTATTTATTCAAAGATCACTGTCTTAGTGATACCTTCTGGTCTGTCCTATCTAGCTTTATATTGCCTACATGAAGTCTCCTCTCTGTTTTTCTCTGTAACAGTCATCACTGTGTTACATATTTATCCTGTTTATATCTCTCTCTCCTGTGCAAAGATCCAAGACCGTGCAGGTTGAGGACTGCACCTTACCAAAAGAAAATTTTTTTACTCCCTGTTGTTGTGTAATGTGTAATCTGCACATGTGTATAAGGTAGCCCTGCTCTTACAATAGAAACACAAGGCCTATTAGGACATGTTTTTTTTTTGTTTGTTTGTTTGTTTTTTTGGCCCCATCATAGTATGAGGTAAAGAGTAGTGGAAGATGAGGTCAAAGAAATTATGAGACCTGATTGTGGATGGGCTTTCAAGACCATTGTAAGAACTTGGAATTTACTTGAAGTGAGACTGGGAAACCACTGGAGAGTGATAATGAGACGAGTGACCTAATTCAACTTGCACTTTAAGAGTCTCATGCTCTACCGACTGAGCTAGCCGGTCGACACCAACTTTTACTTTAAAACGTTCACTCTGGAGCCACCCGACTGGCTCAGTCAGTAGAGCATGCTACTCTTGATCTTGGGGTTGTGAATCCAAGCTCCATGTTGGGCATAGGGCTTACTTAAAAGAGAAAAAAATGATTCACTCTGGCTGCAAAATTGAGAATAGACTGCATGTGGAGGAAGATGGCGTAATGGACATCAATTAGGAGGCTCTTGTAATGAATCCGGTCAGAGATGATGATGGCTTAGCAAAAGGAGAGTTGTGCTCAGGTCCTAGATATTTATTGAAAAGTAAAGCCAATAGGAATTGCCAACAGATTGGATGTGAGATGTAGGAGAAAAAGTAGAGGCAAGGATGACCACTTACAGAGATGGAAGATTTACCCAGAAGGGCATATCTGTGTGCGTGCTGGGGAGGAGATCAGTAGTTTGGCTATGGATATATCAGTTTTCAGATTTCTGTTGGTCATTTCGATATTTTTGGATATATGACATTGGGTTTTAAGGGGAGACATACAAACTAATGCTATAAACTTGTGATTTATCCATCTCCAGGTGGATTTTTATTTTGTTTTTATTATTAACTGTGTTAAAAAAATACATAACATAAGAACTATCATCTTAACCATTTAAAAATGTACAGTTCAGTAAGGTTAATTATTATAGATGTTGCCTAAGCCATGCCCATGGATGAGATCAACAAGTATAGAAAGCAAGGAGGAAATGCTCCCAGATTGATCCCTAGGGGTAATCTGATGTGAAAACTGATGAGAAAAAACCATCAAAGTATAAAAGGAAAAGTCAGTGAGAGAAGAGGGAAAACACTAAGAGTGTAGGGTGAGTAAAAAGCCAAAGGGAAAACAGTTTCAGGGTAGAAGTAGTGATTAACTGTGTCATGTGCTGCTGAATATTCAAAAACAGTTGAGCCCTTAGATTTGGCCATTATTTTTATTTCATTTTGATTTACTTTATCCATTGAGTCATGCATTCATTCAGCATGTCTTTTTTTAAATTTACATCCAAGTTAGTTAATATATAGTATAATAATTATTTCAGGAATAGGATTTAAGGATTCATCACTTACATATAACACCCAGTGCTCATCCCAACAAGTGTCCTTCTTAATGTCCCGTACCCATTTAGCCCATCTCCCCTACCCAAAACCCCTCCAGCAACCCTCAGTTTGTTTTCTATATTTAAGTCTTTTATGGTTTGTCTCCCTCCCTGTTTTTATGTTATTTTTGCTTCCCTTCCCCTATGTTCATCTGTTTTATATCTTAAAATCCTCGTATGAGTGAAGTCATATGATATTTGCCTTTCTCTGACTTATTTCACTTAGAATAATACATTCTCGTTCCATCCATGTTATTGCAAGTGGCAAGATTTCATTCTTTTTGATCACTGATTAATATTCCATTGTATTTATGTACCACATCTTCTTTATCCATTCATCTATTGATGGACATTTCGTCTCTTTCCAAACTTTGGCTATTGTTGATAGCACTACTATAAACATTGAGGTGCATGTGCCCTTTTGAAACAGCATACCTGTATCCCTTGGATAAATACCTAGTAGTTCAATTTCTAGGTTGTAGGGTATTCTATTTTTAATTTTTTGAGGAACCTCCATTCTATTTTCCAGAGTGACTGCACCAGTTTGCATTCCCATCAGCAGTGCAAAAGGGTTCCCTTTTCTCCACATGCTCGCCAGCATCTGTTGTTTCCTGAGTTGTTTCTTTTAGCCATTCTGACAGGTGTGAGGTGGTATCTTAGGTATTTTTGATTGTATTTCCCTGATGATGAGTGATGTGAAACATCTTTTCATGTGTCTGTTAGCCACCTGGATGTCTTCTTTGGAAAGGTCTACTCATGTCTTTTGTGTCTTTTGCCCATTTCTTCGCTGGATTATTTGGGTTTTTTTGTTTGTTTGTTTTTTGTTTTTTGGAGGTTTTTTTTTTTTTTTTTTGGGTGTTGAGTTTGATAAGTTCTCTATAGACTTTGGATACTCACCCTTTATCTCATATGTCATTTGCAGCTATCTTCTGCCTTTACATCAGTTGCCTTTTAGTTTTCCTGATTGTTTCCTTTTCAGTGCAGAAGCTTTTTATCTCTAGGAGGTCGCAATAGTTCATTTTTGTTTCTGTTTCCCTTGCCTTCAGAGACATGTCAAGTAAGAAGTTGCTGCGGCCAAGGTCAAAGAGGTTGTTGCCTGTTTTCACCTCTAGGATTTTTATGGCTTCCTGTCTTATGCTTAGATCTTTCATCCATTTTGAGTTTATTTTTATGTATAGTATAAGAAAGTGGTCCAGGTTCATTCTTCTCCATGTCGCTGTTCAGTTTCCTAACACCATTGGCTGAAGAGAGTGTCTTTTTTCCATTGGATATTCTTTTCTGCTTTGTCAAAGATTAGTTGGCCAGATGCTTGTGGGTCCTTTTCTGGGTTTTCTATTCTGTTCCATTAATCTTTGTATCTGCTTTTGTGCCTTTACCATACTGTCTTGATGATTACAGCTTTGTAATACAACTTGAAGTCTGGAATTGTGATGCCTCCAGCTTTGGTTTTCTTTTTCCGAATTGCTTTGGCAATCCTGAGGTCTTTTCTGCTCACATACAAATTTTAAGATTGTTTCTTCTAGTTCTGTGAAGAATACTGGTGTTATTGTGATAAGGATTACATTAAATATGTAGATTGCTTTGGGTAGTATTGACATTTTAACAATATTTGTTCTTCTAGTCCATGAACAGGGAATGTTTTTCCATTTCTTTAGGTCTTCATCAATTTCTTTTATAAGTTTTCTGTAGTTTTCAGTGTATACATTTTTCACCTCCTTGGTTAGGTTTATTCCTAGCTATTGTATAATTTTTGGTGCAATTATAAATGGGAGAGATTCCTTGATTTCTCTTTCTGTTTCATAATTGGTGTACAGAAATGGAACGGATTTCTGTACATTGATTTTATATACTGTGACTTTGCTGAATATATGTATCAGTTCTAGCAGCTTTTTGGTGGAGTTTTTCAGTTTTCCACATGCAGTATCAGGTCATCCACGAAAAAAGAAACTGTGACTTCCTCCTTGCTGATTTGGATGCCTTTTATTTCTTTGTGTCGTCTGATTGCTGAAGCCAGGACTTCCAACACTATGTTTAATAACAGTGGTGACAGTGGACATCCTTGTCCTGTTTCTGACCTTAGTGAAAAGGCTTTCAATTTTTCCCCACAGAGGATGATATGAGTGGTGGGTCTTTCATATATGGATTTTATGATCTTGAGGTATGATCCTTCTGTCCCTACTTTCTTGAAGGCTTTTATCAAGAAAGGATGCTGTATTTTTCAAATGCTTTCTCTGCTTCTATTCAGAAGATTATGTGGTTCTTATCTTTTCTTTCATTAATGTGATGTATCGTATTGATTGATTTGTGGATATTGAACCAGCCTGCATCCCAGGAATAAATTCCACTTGATTGTAGTGAAAATTCTTTTAATGTATTGTTGGTTCCAATTGACTAGTGTCTTGTTGAGAATTTTTGCTTCCATGTTCATCAGAGAACATGTAGTTCTCTTTTTTAGTAGGGTCTTTGTTTTTGGAATCAAGGTAATGCTGGCCTCATAGAATAAGTTTGGAAATTTTCCTTCTATTTCTATTTTTTGAAAGAGCTTCAAAAGAATAGGTGTTCCTCTGGAGGACCATGGGGGAGAAGATGGGGGGAAATAGTGGGGGAGAGGGAGAGAGGCAAACCATGAGAGACTGTTGAATGCTGAGAACAAACTGAGGACTCATGGGTGTGGGGAAGGAGGGGGGGAGATTGGCATGGAGGAGGGCACTTGTGGGGATGAGCACTAGGTGTTATATGGAAACCAACTTGACAGTAAACTGTTTGTAAAAAAAAAAAAACCAACCCAAAAGAATAGGTGTTAACTCTTCTTTAAATGTTTAGTAGAATTCCCCTGGAAAGTCATCCAGCCCTGGACTCTTGTTTGTTGGGAGATTTTTGATTACCGATTCAATTTTTTACTGGCTATGAGTCTGTTCAAATTGTCTGTTTCATTCTGTTTCAGTATTGTTAGTCTCTATGTTTCTAGGAATTTGTCCATTTCTTCTAGATTGCCCTATTTATTGGCATACAATTGCTCATAATATTCTCTTATTATTTGTATTTCTGCAGTGTTGGTTGTAATCTCTTCTGTTTCATTCATGATTTTATTTGTTTGGATCTTTTCCTTTTTCTTTTTATCAGCCTGGCTAGGGGTTTATCAATTTTGTTAATTCTTTCAAAGAATTAGCTACTGGTTTCATTGATCTGTTCTACTTTTTAAAAATTTTGATAGCATTGATTTCTACTGTTTATTATTTCCCATCTTCTGGTTTTTGGCTTTCTTTGCTGTTCTTTTTCAGCTCTTTAAGATATAAGGTTAGGTTGTATATTTGAGAACTTTCTTCCTTCTTTAGGAAGGCCTGGATTGCTATATACTTCCCTCTTAGGACAACATTTGCTGCATACCAGAGGTTTAGGGCTGCCGTGTTTTCATTTTCATTGGCTTCCATGTACTTTTTAGTTTCCTCTTTAATTTCTTGGTTAACCCATTCATATTTTAGTAGGATGTTCTTCAGTCTCCAAGTATTCATTGTCTTTCCAAATCTTTTCTTATTGTTGATTTCGAGTTTCATAACGTTGTGTTCTAAAAATATGCACAGTATGATCTCGATTTTTTTGTACTTGTTGAGGGCTGATTTGTATCCCAGTATGTGATCTCTTCTGAAGGGCCAATTTGATTTGTACTATGGAGCTCATTAGTGACAGTGCTGTGTGAACTTTAATTTTTTTGTCCCCAGTTCTCCACCTCTGTCTGTATCCATGTCATTTGCCTTGTGACTCTGCAGTTCTTCCCACACAGGCAAAGTGTACTGGTTTCCCTGACCTTGAACTCAGCATTGTCAGCATTGACTGATAGAACACAGTAGGGAGTTCTTGTGTGGTAGTTCCTTAAGAGATCTGCATGTTTCCCTTTGTCTTGCCCTTTTTCACTATAGGGCAGGTTATGGTCTGGTTAGCATATTGGTTCAGGGAGGATGAGGCACCCTTGAAGCAGACCCACACCTAATCTGCAGTTTCGAGCTGCCCAGCCTAACACATGTGTCTATCAACAGACTTCTAGACACACTGCTTTTGATGGATGGATGCCAGAGACATTAATGTGCTTGTTACATAGATAACTCTTATGGTGACCTTGAAAAGAGCTGTGTTGTTGGGATGATGGTTAGAGTGCCTGTAAATCTCAAGGAGGACGGGAAGAAAATAATTGGATATAGCATAGCAACTCTTCTATGCTGTTTTTATATTTTTCCCATGAATGAGGTGTAAGAAATGGGAAAGTACCTGAAGAGAGATGTCAAATAAAAACTGATTTTCTCTTTGGATGACAGACATGACAGCCTATGTGAATACTCATGAGAATGGTCCAGTAGAAGGCGACAGGGGTGGGAATGATGATACAAGAAAGAACCACTCCAGTCATTCTGGAGGATGCTACATATACAAGTGAATATTTGGTCATAGACAAGCTTCAAATTCATATTGTCCTGTCGCGAAAATCCACACATTTTTCTATTAAAATATACTGTCAAGCTTACTTCTCTCTCTCTCTCTCTCTCTCTCTCTCAAGGCAGTAAATGTGGAATGAGTGTGGGAAGATACGTAGTAAAGCCAATTTACTGGAATGATAATTTAAAGTCCAGAGACCTTCCTAGGATGTGCCTTTAATTAGATGCATGATCTCAGGCAGGTCCTCTAATTATTTGGATCACTTCATTTCCTCATGTTATTAAAAAAAATGAATAGAGAAATGAGCTCTAAATTTCCTCATCTAGCTCTAAAATAGTATTATTTTAAGACCCGACAATTATGCTTGAAATTGCCCCTGTGAGAGCTGTTGCCGTCATTATATAAGTGCACAGCTCACTGGCATTCTCCTGTATAACAGATCTCCAAATACCTCTTTCACAGTAACATCCCAAGCTCACCTAAAGTCAGATATTTTAGAATATCTGACATCTGCTTAGTCTCCCAAGGCTGACAGAATGGATTGAATAATAGTTATTTTAGGATGTAATTGCTGCACTGTTAAAAAATAAACCCCTCTGCAACTAAATAATGTCACATTTCTGAGCCACTTATGTAACCAAAATGACTTATCCAAATAAAAGAGCATGATTTGGGGAAACATTTAAAGAGTCATTGCAAATGATTTTCATTACTAGCCTGCTGTGCTGTAAAAGTGTGATTCTCCATAGTTTAGATGGTAGCTATGCAGTATTAGAACAATGGCAGTTTCCTAATATTACATGCTAAGAAATCTTAGCCTAGTAGTAATTGAGAAAATGAAGGTATGGGGTATAGGAAAGGGAACGCAGAAATACCCAAAAGGCCCTAAATGCACTGGGGCAAATAGAACATAGTGGTTATAAGCAATTGTGGAAGATTAGAACACTGATGATACTAGCTAAAACAAAGGAGGAAGTGTCTAGTAAACTTAACTTTATATATTCAACCTCAGGCTGATCAGCTTTTGTAGTTTTGAAGAATAACCCCTGAGTCCAGGTTTGGGATTGTGGGTAAATCATGAGAAGATGAGTGTGGGTGGGTGGGTGGGAAGGTAGGTAGGTAGGTAGGTAGGTAGGTAGGTAGATAGATAGATAGATAGATAGATAGATAGATAGATAGATAGACAGACAGACAGACAGACAGGTAGGTAGGTAGGTAGATAGATAGATAGATAGACAGACAGACAGACAGACAGACAGACAGAGTGAGTGAGTGAGTGAGTGAGTGAGTGAGTTAGCATCTTCTGAGTATGAATAAATACATCAGTTGAAATTTGTATAATTGTAAAGAACAGAAAGAAACTGAAGTTGGCATGGCATACTAAGTAGAATCAGGTAATGCCACTGTACATTAAAATTCTCAGTAGTGCATAAATTAAAAATTACAATGTCCATATCACTTCAAGTTTGACATGGAAATTGTGGGTAGGTGTGTGTATGTATATATTTCTATGAGTGATGCAAAAATTGTTAAGCACATTTCAAATAGAATAAGTAAGTTAAACTGAACTAGAATTGGGGTAGCAACTAAGTTCTGAAACTTCAAGTCAAACTATGATTTTTAAAAAGTGTAAGGGTACCTTGGTGGCTGAGTCCTTTAAGCATCTGACTCTCAGTTCCGTATCGGGTCATGATTCAAGGTTCATGTGTTTGAGCCCTACATCCTGCTCTGTGCTAACACTGCAGAGCCTGCTTGGGATTCTCTTTTCTCCTCTCTGCACCTCCCCTGCTTTCTCACTCCTTCTGTGAAAATAAATAAACAAACAAACAAACATTTTTTTAAAATTCTAAAATGACTGGTTAAAAGTGATATTTCAGCTAACTAGTAATTTATTCTGTGCAGGCAAATGACGTGTTAAATGATAAATTCTCTGAAATTTGGCCAGATTTTAAATGATGATTAGTGTTCAAATATCAATAAACAGAATTAAAATATAACATCCTCTATTGCTTTAATTGCATTCCTCCAAAGAAACACCATGAAGAATCTCACTGAGATTCACATTGACCCAATGGTGAACTGTCAAATACATGACACTAGATAGCCCATTACTTCTTTCAGTTTATCTAAATAAAGGTTTCAAAAGAAAATCACACTAATTGACAAGGAAATAAGTTACCACTGTTGTGGCCTGTATATCATTTTAGAAAAGCAAGAGAACACCATTAAATCTCATTTTTTAAATTGGATTTTATATCGCCTTGCCATGTTTCTAATGGCATTGGCCCAGTAAATTCAAATGCTGCCTCAGTAAATTCAGTAAAAATAATCAGAAGCTAAAAGTTATATTCTTTCCTTAAAGAATAAAAGAAGTATTAATTTTTAAGTAAACCAGTTATTTGACACCAGATTAGTTTGTCATACCATTTGACTTAGTCTCTGTTTTGCTACACTGACACATGACTGAATTCTACTTCATTTTTGAAATGTCTTTATTATTATTACATACATTCTTGCAGTCCCTGGGGTAAATATTTGAGATATGTTGTCTCATATAACGTCTTGTTTTTCTGATTAAAGCCAAAGATATGCTAACTAATGGGAGATAGAGCCAGGATTCAGGTCTCAATTTACTTCCTTCAAAATGCTGTCTTTAAAGTTATCCTCTGGACACAGGATTGGGGGTGAGTATAAATAATTGTAACTAGGCAAATGGACATATAAATATAGGTTTAAAGCTAGAGAAATTGATTGAGAAACTTGTTTTCTACTGTGGGTGGATATTTAATGTGTACTGACAGTTTGTATAATTTTAAAGCATATCAAGATTTTGTCATAGCACACTAATTTCAGTTTCATCATCTCCAAAAACTATAAACATAGTGTATTGACTACAAGGGCATTGGATATTACTGTAGCCAGGGAAAAACAATAGTTAGGCAGATCTGAGTTCAAATTCAAGCTCTGCTACCTACTTAGTGGCTATGTGACCGTGGCAAGTACCATAACTCATATGAGCTTCAGTTTCTTCATCTGTAAAATGGGCATTTAAAATACATTGTTCTCGGGGTACCTAGGTGACTTGGTTGAGTGTTGACTTCGATTAAGGTCATTATCTCGTGGTTTAAGAGTTTAAGGCCCACATCCGGCTCACTGCTGTCAGCGCAGAGCCCACTTCAGATCCTCTGTCCCCCTCTCTCCTTGCCCCTCCCCTACTCACGTTCTCTCTTTCTCAAAAATAAACATCAATCAATAAAATATATTGTTTTCAGTTCTCCCAACACCATCTGTTAAAAAGGCTGTCTTTTTTCCATTGGATATTGTTTCCTGCTTTGTCAAAGATCAGTTGGCTGTATACTTTTGGGTCCCCTTCTGAGTTCTCAATTCTGTTCCATTGGTCTATGTGTCTGTTTTTGTGCCAATACCATACTGTCTTGATGATGACAGCTTTGTAGTAGAGGCTAAAGTCTAGGATGGTGATCCCTCCCGTTTTGGTTTTATTTTTCAGGATTACTTTGGCTATTCGGGGGTCTTTTGTGGTTCCATACAAATTTTAGGATAGTTTGTTCTAGTTTTGAGAAGTATGCTGGTGCAATTTTGATTGGAATTGCATTGAATGTGTAGAGTGCCTTAGGTTGTAATGACATCTTAACTATATTTATTCTTCCTATCCATGAGCATGGAATGTTTTTCCATTTCCTTGTGTCTTCTTCAATTTCCTTCATAAGTTTTCTATAGTTTTCATCATACAGATCTCTTGTATCCTTGGTTAGGTTTATTCCGAGGTATTTTATGGTTTTTTGTGCAATTGTGAATGGGATCAGTTTCTTGATTTCTCTTTCTGTTGCTTCATTGTTGGTGTATAAAAATGCAACCGATTTCTGTACGTTGATTTTGTACCCTGCAACTTGGCTGAATTCTTGGATCAGTTCTAGTAGGCTTCTGGTGGAGTCTGTCAGGTTTTTGATGTAGAGTATCATGTCATCTGCGAAGAGGGAAAGTTTGACTTCCTCTTTGCCAATTCTGATGCCTTTGATTTCCTTTTGGTGTCTGATGGCTGATGCTAGGACTTCCAGCACTGTGTTAAACAACAGTGGTGAGAGTGGGCATCCCTGTCGTGTTCCTGATCTCAGGGGGAAAGCCCTCAGTTTTTCCCCGTTGAGGATGATGTTAGCTGAAGGCTTCTCATAGGTGGCTTTGATGATGTTTAAGTAGGTTCCTTCTATCCCAACTTTCTCGAGAGTCTTTATTAAGAAGGGATGCCGTATTTTGTCAAATG
The DNA here is from genome assembly GCA_017311185.1 of Proteles cristata cristata. NCBI lineage: Eukaryota > Metazoa > Chordata > Mammalia > Carnivora > Hyaenidae > Proteles > Proteles cristata. Next base: position 75,373 of record JAESUZ010004085.1, on the reverse strand, counting down.
CTTTTTCTGCATCTATTGACAGGATCATATGGTTTGTGTGGCACTGATATACTGGCCAATATGGAAAATGAACTTAGATCAAATGACTAGAATAAATAAAAATTAAAATAATTTAGTATCTGCAAGGTTTTTAAATTCAGTTCTGGGATACAGACTAGTTCTAGACTTCACTATTTTTTCATCAGTTGATTTCAACTATTAAATGGACCAAATATCACCTGAGTACTTGCATCAACTGGTTGAATATATCAATAGCTTGATGACTTTGCATTATTTCTGGTACTGCAATAAAAGATCATTTTAATTTACTTTTTTTTCACTTTCAGGATAAATTAAAAAGAAAAAATACCTACCATTTATGACTGGGCAAAAAAAGGCAATGGTCTATATTTATTACCCTTATCTATATACCATTACAGCCCCACTGCCTAGAATAGTGCCTGGCAAATCATTATTTTTTACAAGTGTGTTCATTAAAATGAGTTGGGTAAATAATAACACTATGAAGTGATTACTGTACTTTAAAAGAAATATTGTCAATAGTTGTGTGTAAAATTGACTTCTTTGCTATGGTAGTTATGTATGAGTTATGCAGACAGGCATAAAAAACCTTTGGAGTTTATACACATTAGCGTTCATTAATGACTTTGAAATTACGTATGCAGTAATAGAGAGAAAAATGAAGCGTAGGATGAAAACATCATTTTCTCCTAGCACCTTTATGAAAAACTATGTAAATAAAGAACGTATATAAGTTAAAGGCACACAGAATCCTATGAATCAAAATTTAAAAGGTACTGTTTCTGATTTTGAGATGAACTACATTTTGTTTGATGTTTTTGTTTCCCTGTAAATAGAAAAGAGAATTTTGAAATTTTACAAAAAAGTTATGTCTAAAATTAAGTAATATGTTCTTAGGAATCAAGGTTGAATATCTTAGCAATTACTCCTCAACTGTAGTATACACTTTCCCTTTCAGCTTGCAAATCATGAGCCTTAAATTACTATAATTAAATCATCAAGGGATAGATTTTTGGCAACTGACCAAAGTAAGGAGCAGAGATCTTTGCTATAGCTGTGGTTGTTATTGTTCTATTGTTTTATTCCTTCCCTACAAGATCAAATATGAGTAGAGACCAGTCAATGAAGGTAAGAAAACAAGTTGACCATTTGCACTCTCATCAGCCTATAGTCTTCCATATAGTGCTTTTTGGTATCCAAATAAATGCTCTCTGGGATACAGTTTGTTATAGGTTTTCTTTATTAACATGGGGAGTTCAGATATGGACCATGATAGGTAAAGTTATATCATGTAACTACTACGTATGTTTATTTCTTATGCCACACATTATGTTTTCTCTCTTCAGGATAAAGGTATTTTCCTCTTACTTTTTTTGCTAACCAGAACAAGCAAGAGATTTGGTAAGCCCTGGCTATGGGTGGTATACAATGTTATACTAACATTTTTCACACTAATAATGCTCTACAATTTATTTTGTTGACCTATGTAGAACTAATTTAGTTATCAATTACAAGCTGTCCTTTAATAATATTACTGTTACATATAAGTTATTTGGGCATGTTAAAATTATTTTAAAAACAAACAATTTCAGCTACTTCAGGATGGAAACTACAAAATTACTGCATGATCATCTGTGATTAGTGTTGAATCCATAATTTTAGCAGGCAAGAAAGAAGTTATAAAGGTAAAAGTAATATATGTAATATACAAATATATATTATACTCTTTATATTATATAAACATATATAATTGTTATATAATATATAATTTATATATATGAAATAGCACAATCCTAGAACAACTTGCATACAAACAACATATATATTTTTATATACACATAAGCTTACATATATACATATTTATTTAACCTTACATAGGAAATCTTCCCCTCCTCAAATTATTTTTTAATTTTAAATTAATATTTTTGTTTGAAATTCAGATGCATATCCACTTTGAGTTTAAGATGTATAATTTTACCTTCCCCATTTTATTATTGGTATATACATTTGGTATTCATAAAATGGTCAACAATAGAACTATATATAAATATAAATGCATTCTTTATATCACAGTACAGAATGCCAGTTCATTTATTGGATGTTATAAATTGTATTTGAAATAGAAATTCCTAGTGATTTAAAAAACTAAAGATACCCTATACTTAATACCATGAACATTAACATTTCTACCAATCCAAAAAGCCACACAATGCTGTACATGAGTACAAGATACTTTTACTTTTCTGAAGCGCAAAAATCTGATATATATTAGAATTAGAGACAATGTGAGATAAAATACATGAAAACAATGCTATCTAATCACAGAGAGAAAAAAATAGAAGTTATGGCAACATAATAAATAAGCACCCATAGTAGTTACCTGGTTATGTGTCATGTAGTTACTGGCACTGCAATTTTTTTAATGTTTTATTTATTTCTGAGAGAGAGAGGGACTCTCCCCTGGGAGAGCAGGGGAGGGTCAGAGCGAGAGGAAGATACAGAATCTGAAACAGGCACCAGGCTGTGAGCTGGCTGTCAGCACAGAGCCTGACATGGGGCTTGAACCCACGAACCATGAGATCATGACCTGAGCTGAAGTCGGACGCTTAACTGGCTGAGTCACCCAGATGCCCCAGCATTGCAATTGAATGTCAAACCTATTATTTGAAAAAACTAGCATGGTTTCCATGAGTGCCGAAAGAAGAGTGGCTTAAGGAATTTGACTTTATTACATATTAAAAGCTAAATTTGACTTCTGTTAATATCAGCAAAGATTAAATATTTCCTCATAGCGAAGGTGAAAGTCAAAGCAGCTTTGCAAATACCACCATAATTACTTCATTATTCAATTTATTATAAAGGGAATAATTGCTTAGTTTAGTTAAATTCCTTTTGTGCAAAACACACTGTATTTTGTGGATAGAAAATTTAAAAGAACACTTAACATTTGGGTTTTCCAGAATCTTTTTTCTCCTCCGATAGAAATGAAATCTAATGGGAATATTGCACTATATATCCCCTCTTGCTATTTCTAGTGACTAATATTTGGAAGCACAGTTTAGTGGTTGGATTTTCCTTTATTCTCCCTGCCCCTGACTTGAGAGATACAATGAGAAATGATATGTGTAGAAGTTAGAAGTTTCAGTGAATCATAGAATACAGTGGGCCAGTGAAGCTTGAGGGTTTGGAGGCTAGAGAGTTCACCCCAGTGGAAGTGTGCAGAGGGGATGGCGAGAGCAGCTTTGGTAGTAAGCATCAAACAAGTAGTGTTTTGGGAGCATATTGTTGGCTATACCTTGCATCCCTCAGTACCTAGGTGCCTGTTCCCACCTGCTCCTGTAGTCTCTTGTAGTCTTTGAATGTTTTGGTTCTCTTTCAATAAATGATTTTCCTACTTAAGATAACCAGAAGAGGTTTCTCTTATTTGCAAACAAGAGTCCTCATTAGCATTCCTTCACTGTTTCTCGTGTATCTATTTCTCTTACTGCCCTTTGATAACCTTTAGCTTTAGCAAATTTATGAGCAGGTAATGGTTAACCAGGGGATTATGACCCTGTCCAAGCATTATTGAAGAAATGCAAGAACCTCTGGGTCCTGGGAAATAAAATTAAATGACCAAAAATTTTGTAATTTTTTCACACTTAAATGGAAAAATAACCACTAATTTCAGGGGGAAAATTAGGGCATGAGTAGTGAGTTGTGAGAAAACTCAACAAAATTTTGACATTTACTAGGTACACTTACTAATGTAAATAAAATTTACCACACATAAACTAAAACCATTTTCACCCTTAAATACTCATTCAAAAGACACTGTGAGGCAACTAAGAAAACAAGAAACTACTTTCTAAGCCAAATGTGCAGGAAAAATTTTTGTGAGAAATCTATTTTAGAGCTTTAATTGAGTTACAATGGTATAGAGTTCTGATGGTCCAATTTATATTGGTCCCTACTAGCCTATATTTTCCTACGATTGTTCAACACTGAATTGCAATTCACAATATCCAAATATTTTAGTCAAGATAATGAATGAATGAATGAATGAATGAATGAATACTTTAAAAAATACTATTTAACAGTATGAAAATAGTATTAGTACAGATAACACAATCTAAATTGTTATTACCATTTTTAACTGGAATCCAATTTCATGATAAATGCACTCTGTACTCCAAGGAGTCATTAATAAAGTTTAGAGGAAGTCTGTCCCATCCATAGCTGATTCCAGGCCTTGTTGCTTGGCAACTACCTGCCAGATTACATTTCCAGGCTGTAATGTAACTGATTCCCTGGAGAGCACTTCAAACAAATGGGAGTTTTCAGCCACTTAATTCAATGCCTTTTACATAGGGATTGCTTTAGGGACCATGAGATTTGGGATTTTAAATGCCCTGGGACCCCTGTTAACTCTAGAGTTTCCATAGAATGGTAGTTACCCCTAACTGTCTGATAGTCCAAAAGAAGTGCACACGAGCACAACTAAAAGCCACCCTGGTAGGCACTTCATTCCTGGATAGACAGCCTGAAAGTGAATGAAATCAAAGGAGTTCAATAAAAATATACAGATGGAGAGATAGTTAATTCAAGAGGATACAATGGCTGTGAGAATTAACAAAGGGTATTAGGAGATGTGATAGGGCCTAATATTTCTGAAAAGACCAAATGAGTGAGATAAAGCCATTGATTTGAGGTAAAGTTGCTGATGAGTCCAAAATAATTGGCTTTATTAACTGATTTTTTTTCTAGTTTATTGTCAGGTTGGTTTCCATATAACACCCAGTGCTCATCCCCACAAGTGCCCTCCTCCATGCCCATCTCCCCTCTTCCCCCTCCCCCACCCCATCCATCCTCAGTTTGTTCTCAGCATTCAAGAGTCTTTCATGGTTTGCCTCCCTCCCTTTCCCCCACCATTTCCACCCTTCTTCTCTCCCTTGTTCCTCCGTCAAGTCCCTCCTAACCCTCCTATATGTGCAAACATATGGTAGCTGTCCTTCTCTGCCTGACATTTTGCTCAACATGACACCCTTTACTTCCATCCTTGTTGCTACACATGGCCAGATATCATTCTTTATCCTTGCCATGTAGTATTCCATCCTATAGATAAACCACATCTTCTTGATCTGTTTGTCCATTTATGGACACTTAGGCTCTTTCCATGTTTTGGCTATTGTTGAGAGTGCTGCTATGAACATTGGGTCCATTTGCCCCTATGCATCAGCACTCCTGTATCCCTTGGGTAAATTCCTAGCAGTGCTATTCCTGAGTCATAGGGGAGTTCTAGTGTTAGTTTTTTGAGGAAACTCCACACTGTTTTCCAGAGGGGCTGCACCAGTTTATATTCCCACCAACAGTGTAGTGTGTTCAGTTATTTTCCTTATATCTCTTTTGAGCAGTTCTTTAGCTGCCAGTTCTTCCTGGAATTTCTTTGGAGGGGAGTTCTTCTGTTTCTTCATTTTGGTTAGCTTTCTATCTCCTGTTAGTTTTAAAAGCTTGTTATGCACTCTGCACCTGTGAGTGCTGCTGTACCAAAGAAGGCTCTTTGACTGTCCAGGGCCTGTCCGTTCAGAAAGTGTTCTTTGAATCGTGTCTCTTGGTCTCTCTTGTTGAGACTTTGGTTATTTTATTGCTCTACTCGTAGTGTTATTTGGGACTCTCCACCATGTGTACTTTAGCTTGTTTCTTGAGGTAGCCCTGGAAAAGAAAACAGACAGACAAACACACAGCGAACAAAGGCGCACAAATGCACAGACTGATCCAACAGACACAAACTGAAAGGCAAAAAGAAGAAGAAAAAAGGAAGGGACACACACACACACAGGAAAGGTAGAAAGACAAATAATAAAAATAAAAAATATATAAAAAGAAAAAAAAACCCAAAGACAAAGGACAGTCTAAAAGCATAAAACCAGAATTCCCAGCTACAAATAAAGAGCCAGGTGTATGCATTGCTGGTGGAAGAGCATATTCAAAGAGAGAAATGACAGGATGGGGAGGAAGTGAAATTGGACATGAAATGACCAGGCAGAGAGACTAAGAGGCTTAATTCAGAGAGAGAAAGAAGGGAGTATGGTTAGAGGTGAGGCAAAAAAAATGAAGATAATGTTACTCAGAGAAACTATATAGTCTGATTACTCCAGAGAGAGAGAGGTAAAAAGGTAGCAGTGGAGGTGTAGAATATACATCTAGAGAATGGATTAAATGTGATTGTTTAAGCAAGCCAGTGACCAGAATTAATCAGGGCAGTGCATCCATGTTGGTCTTGCCCTGGGCTCCAGTAAAGAAAAAAAAAACAGCTCTCTAGCAGGGATGGGCGTGGTTTGGTGCAGGCAGGTTTTAGCCTCCAGTAAGTCCCACATGCAGCTACCTGAGGTTCCGTCTTGGTGGTTGTGGGGAGAAAACTGGCGGTGCCCCAGTCCCTTCTCCAACCAAGCATTGCAACTCACTCTGTTGGGTCCGGTCTCCCGGTGCTGCGGGCTGCGGGCACAGCCAAGGTGAGCCATGCTCTTTATCCAAGCCACGCCTCGTTTCCTGATCTTAGTCCTTGTGCCCCATTGATAATCGCCAGAAATATAAACTCGCAAGCGAATCCCTCAGTGCAGTTTCAAGCCTCTTGCCTCCCCCTCTGGGGATTGAGCTTGAAGGCTGCTGCTCACATCCCCTCCAGGTCGAGCTGGCAAGTGAGGAGCAGTTTCTCCCAGGGTCACCTGGGACGAGTGCATCCTGCCCAGGGTCAGCTGGACAGCAGGAAACCAGATCCCTCTGTGTTCCGAGCCTAAGTTTTTCTTTTCTCCAGGAATACGGACAGTGTCTTGAGAAGTTTTAGCCACTCTTTTTTTTCCCTAGACTCACCGGGACTCCCCGCAAAGGGGGCTCCCTCCTATCCCTCTGTGTCTCTGGTCACGTCCCGTTTTTATCTTCCCCAATTCACACTCTCACTATAAGGTTTTCTCATCGGACTCTGTTGCCTTTTCCTCCCAAACTCCTGGATTTTGTAAGGGTTCCTATGGCTTCAGGCCTTCGTTTGAGAAATGGGGGTGAGTGAAATGTACGGAGCTCCCTACTTCTCCACCATCTTGCCTCTCTCACCAACTAATTATTTTTCTATTGACATTTTCTACCTTCCTTTTTAGGTGGTCCTTTTAACGAATTTCTCTTAATTACTCACCTTCTTGGTATGTGGCCCAATAAAACTGAATAGGTCACCAATAAAAAATGTTCAGCCAAGTAGATGGAAAGGTGGTCATAGTCATTTCTTCATTATTAGCATCAGACCAGAATGGAAGAAATGGATCAGAAGGTGTATCAGACAAAGGATAGAAGCAGTGAAAGTTAGCCGTTATCAAGTCAAGAATATATAGGAGACGAAAGAAGAGAAGAGTAGAAATCAAGAAAACAAAATGGAAAATTTTGGAGAGAATTTCAGGAACTCTAAGATTCCTCTGGACTTCTCCTTTATGTGTATAAAGAAGTCCATTCCACTGATCTCAGCTTGACAATTTAATTAAGAGTGCAGGCTGGGGGCGCCTGGGTGGCTCAGTTGGTTGAGCGTCAGACTTCGGCTGAGGTCATGAGCCCCACATTGGTTCGTAGGTTCGAGCCGCACGTCGGGCTGTGTGCTGACAGCTAGCTCTGAGCCTGGAGCCTGTTTCAGATTCTATGTCTCCCTCTCTTTCTGACCCTCCCCTGCTCACTCTGTCTCTCTCTCTCTCAGTAATAAATAAAACATTAAAAAAAAAAAAAAGAGTGCAGTCTGGGCCAGTCAGTGGAGTGGAACCTACATGCTCTTTCTGAGGCATTCTAAGACTCTATTTCCCATTGATTTCCCTCTCTCTCTCTCAGTCCCCCCCCATCCCTCCCTCTCTCCAAGCACGTGTGCACACACACGTACACACAAATAATTAAATTCTGTATACTATTAAATATTTATAGGTACTCATCTCTATTGTTAGTGCATGAGATACTTCATGGCAGGAGGAAAAAAAAGATATCTTTCACAGTGTATCTAGTGCCTAGCAGAGCGAATTGCAAATTATGTGGCTTATTGGTGAATAGAAGATTGCACACAGGCTGCAATATATTTACTCAAAATTGAGGTATCTCATGAGAAATCTAGAGATATCTCTAGACATTTGTCTCTAAGTTTCATATCTATCTTGCAGACCTTTTCCATTGCCTGTCCAATATTCACTTCTCTTTACTAACTATAATTATCTTTGGGATAGAAATGTATGTATAGCAACATACTATACATACATTTCTATCCCAAAGATAATTATACCATGGAATACTACATGGCAATGAGAAACAATGAAATCTGGCCATGTGTAGCAACATGGATGGACCTTGAGGGTGTTATGCTGAGCAAAATAAGTCAGGCAGAGAAAGACAAATATCATATGTGTGCACGTATGGGAGGATTAGGAGGAGCTTAACAGAGGACCAAGGGGGAGAAGAAGGGCGGAAATGGTGGGGGAAAGGGGGAGAGGCAAACCATGAGAGACTCTTGAATGCTGACAAAAACTGAGGACTGGTGGATGTGGGGGGGAGGAGGGGTGGGCATGGAGGAGGGCACTTGTAGGGATGAGCACTGGGTGTTATGTGGAAACTAATTTGACAATAAACTATTTGTAAAAAAAATAAAAATAAAAAATAAAGAAATGTATGTATAGCAACAAATACTTGCAGAAACCTGGACAAATAAAACCATCAAGGTAGAAAGCAGATACTATGTTTTCCCAGTTTATTTCTGATACATTTTCTCATGTGTCTAGTTAAAAATACCCTCCTCCTCCCAGATTCTTTGCAGCTGTGGTGGTCATGTGACCCAAGTTCTGGTCAATGAGATATAAAGAGAAATAAAGTGTATCAGGCTTTGAAGAAATCTGTAATTTTTCTAAAGAAAGGGGCATATTTAACATCCCTTAAACTTGTTTTTCCTTGTGCCCTTTTTCATCTTCCTGCTTGAGTAAAGGCTTCATGCTTGACAGTAGAGCTGCCATCTTGCAACCGTGACTTAAAATGTTATCTTCCAAGCGTTATAGGGAAGGAGGCTAGAAAGATGTTGTAGACGTGACTTTCTTCTTAAGCAGCTACATCACCATGAAATCCGTTTCTCTAGGCTTCTTGTTGCCTGAGAAAATAGGACCCCTGTTTGTTTGAGACATAGATAATTTCCAAAAAGGTGATTTCATGAACTTTACCTTTAAGTTGTATCCATATGTATGGATAAAGAAGATACATAATACATTTATATTGGCTTTCCAAGTCACAGTATTTAAGTATATCAGTGGAAAAGACCACCATGACTGATGTTTTAGATATAATTGGGCAGTGATATACTTTGAGAAAATGTTATTGAATGTCAAAGTTGAGGTTTTTTAAAAAAACAAAGTCTTCATGGACAAGGAGCAATAATAACTGTAGAAAATTTGTGATAGGAAACAAAACAACACAATGCCATATTTGTTCTAATTAAAATTAATCAATGTGAAGGGACAAAATAAATTTTTATTAAATGATTTTATTTAAACCACATGAAAAGAAGACTGTGATTAAGGACACGTTGAAATCTTGAATGTTAAACTTACGATTTATCAACACCTAATACCCAGAGAGTAAATAACTCTCTTATTTACTTTTCAAGCTGGTCACTCACAATTTCCAGAAATGTTTTTGTAAAAAGTGATTCCGTCAAGGATTTGTTAAACATCATCTAACATAACATAAATATTGATTCTTGGGTCCAATAAATAGTAGACATGAGGTGAAATGTCAAATGTCTAATGTGGGTAGATCTCATAAAAACACTGGCAACATGTGGCAATGTATCACCTTTTATTTTGTTTTGTGTGCATGTTTGTTTTTCATGAAATATGAGTGGCAGAGTGAAAAAAATATTAAAGGGCATTTTTGTTTGAGGAGATTAAGGGTTTGATCCCATGCTTTCGTGTAAAGTGCACATTGCATGAATAGATTTGAGAACCAGAAATATCATACGTTTGGGACCATGTAAGAAAGACAAGATTTAGGTAGGTGAGAGGGCAATAAATTTGATTCTACATTAGATTAGGAACAGATACTCTTGGTGAATAGCAACAGGTACTTTTTTACAAAAACCCAGACAAATAAAACCATTAGGCCTATCGAGCAGACTCCACGTTTGCCCAGTTTATTTCTGATACATTTTTCTCATTTATGATTAGTAAGAAATTGCAAAGCTTTTCAGATATGAATGAGAGATTATATTTGTTCTGCCAGCCTCCCTGTGTTCCCCCACTTTCTACACTGCATCGTACTTTAATAGTTAGGGGACTGAGTCTTGTGAATTACAGGATTTTGTGTGTGAATTCCAAATGAATCAAGCTCAAGTCCTTTCTAGGATTGTGATATGTTGTTTATTTCACTCTTCACTTAATTATTTAAAATTTTTTAGATAACAGTATCCATCCTCAAGTTTCCATCTCCTTATGACTATGCATTACTTTCAGATGAGTCCATGGCCTACACTTAGCTAGTCTAATGGTCATCAGTGCCTCACATACCTATAAGTAGAATATTTAAGATAGTCTTGAATCCTTTAATGAAACCACCTCATTTCTTATAATTTGTTTTCTCTCCCTTTCTCTGATAACTCCGCGTGAGAAAGCTATTTACTGAGAAAACTGTGACAGAGCAACCCTTGTAGTCTGCAAGGACTCACAGTGACTTGATGTTTATGGGCAGAGACAAACACTGTATGGATTTCCGCAGTGACTTTCCTCCCCCTGCAGTAAATAAAGGAAGCCAGGCAGTCTTTACATTCCATCGAAAGTGATGAATGGTTAACTTTAAACTCGGTATGAGTTAAATGATCTCAGGCTTTAGTGACTTCTGATTCCTCTCCGGAAAACTTTCTATGAGTACCAGTGTGTTCATTCATCCTGAAGGTACACCCATGCAAGGCTTTTTTGCAATTAGAGGAGCTAATGAGACATCAAAAGTAGCTGTGGCCTCATTGTCAGACCTTACTCTGTTTTTCATCTATCAATTTGGGTTCCCATTTTAAGTCTTAGAGGAAGGAATATTGAGGAAACAAACTCTGTAAAGTGTAGCCAAGAACAAATTGAAAAGATGTGAGAAGAAGTCACCATCAAAAGATATTCTCAGGATGGTATCAGGTTTTAAGTTGCAGAGAGGGATCATAGCCTTCACAGTGAGGTATGTAAACTAAACTCTACCTGAAATCTATTTGCCTCTCTCATATTTGTTGATGATTTTATGAGTAGATAATGTTGGGGAGGAAGACTCTGCCCTGCAAGGTCCAGCTAGCTGGACCAAGAATCAGATTGACAGGAGAAAGTTTAACAGGACAAAATCAAATTTAATACGTATATGTACAGTGAATCGACACAGACATGAAATTCCAAAGACAGTGAGACAACACGAAATTTATATGAGCTAAGGTAGCCTCAAAGGATAGAAGACCATTGGCAGGAAGGTAAAAGGAGATGTTCTGAGAAACAAACATTGCCCTATTGATACAGATAAGGTTCTTAGGTAAAGAGGAGTCTTGGTTAATAGTTCTCTTCCTGGTACAGACCCTCCTCCTTTCCCATGTAAATTTAGGCATTTGAGGACTTGGAATAGAGCTTTTTCTGAGTCTTCTGGGTTTTTATTTTTTTTTATTACTTGTAACTCAAGATAATGTTCATGCCAAAGTAGCCTATCTTGGGGCAGGCAGCCTACCCTTGGCCCCTACAATGGCAACTTTTTTCCCCATTTTCCAGACAATAGAGAGTAGTAATTTGACCTGCTGCTTAATTTATCAAAATATTGGTGGTGATAACATCCTAGCTAATGGAACAATAAACTAACCAAAATTTCCTAAATAATGACTATCTTTTTCATTAGAGGTCACTTCTCCCCCCTTTTTTTTTTTAAATATTTTTATTTTTATTTCTAGGAGAGAGAGAGAGACAGAGTGAGCAGGGGAGGGTCAGAGAGAGGGAGACACAGACTCTGAAACAGGCTCCAGGCTCTGAGCTGGCAGTCAGCACAGAGCCCGACGTGGGGCTCGAACCCACGAACCGCGAGATCATGACCTAAGCGAAAGTCGAACGCTTAACCGACTAAGCCACCCAGGCGCCCCTACTTCTCCCCTTTAAAAAAAAAAAAAACAGTTTTAGTAACAAACCAGTGGACTTTTCCCCCTACATTATAATTAGCAATCCATTAGCAAAAAATGTTGTGGGAGAAATTTTATTAACTCTGTCTATATTTTTCTGGGTCTCACCACTCACTGCTGCACTCATTCTGGATATTAGTGTGAGTGCTCTGAATGCTCTCAGTGATGATTCTCCTTTTCATTTGCTGCAATAGAAATGTATATAAGAGTGAACATTTAATCAATTGGTGGTTAATGGAGAGGAGGATACTGACCTTGTAACTTACACATTCTTTCTGTTATCTCCTGAGACACTTGGGAACAAAAAGGGTATAGGAGACAGTTCCAAAGTTGAACCCCAAGTGCCTGCATTCTTGAGGAAGGTTTCTGAAAACATGTAACTAGAAGAAGCACTGTGATTATAATGTTACATTATGGGAGTGATGATTTCAAAGGGCCGCTAATCTGGAGTCTATATTCTTTCTGAGAAGAACTGTAGAAACATCTAGCACTTCTCCTTTCAGGAGTCTGGAACAAAAATATGACAGTTTGCTCCCTAAGGTTGCCACCCAGGGTATTTTAGTTGTTCATAAATATGTTCAGTTGTCAGGGCAACACAAATTTGAATTTCCGCCCTGTCAGGTCCTAGCTATGTGATCTTGGTTTACTTACTTGAGACAATGGAATCATGTCACCAACTTTTGGACCATAGGAAAAGTTATATAAGATATTTAGTTTAATTCTTGATAACATGAAAATGATCTGAAAGTGTAGCTCTGTAAGCATTTTCTGCAAATCATCTCTGCTTCTTCAAAGATAGAAAAGGTGTAATTCTCCCAAATGCATATAGTGATACTGATTTAGTGGACAAAAATATTAAGTAGATGATGAAAGGAGATGAAATTACTTGCTTTTGTGAAAATATTAGTGTTTTCACTTGAGAACTTTACCACATCTGGCATATCCTAACTTTATTACATAAAAGCTTCCAAAACTGAGAAAAGCATTAAAGATAAAAATGTGAATAAATATACCTATTTCCAGTGAGAAAACACATTTTACACACACACACACACACACACACACACACACACACACATACCCACAGAAAGCACTATAGCAAGTTTATAATAAGTTACAAGGAGCCAATTGACAAATACCATCCTGAAACAAACTAAATTTTTTTATCATCTGAACTTAAACTGCAAAAGCTAAGAAGTGGTCCTTGTGCCATTAGTAAGATTTATTTACAAAGAAAAGATTGATTTGTTTCTGTTGTATTGCATTTTTTTTAAAGTTGATTTTGAGAGAGAGGGAGCTAGAGAGCATGAGTGGGGGAGGAGCAAAGAGAAGGAGAGGGAGAGCAAGAGCATGAAGGGGGCGGGGGGAGAGAAAGTATGAGAATCCCAAGCTCAGACTTGGGGAATAATGAGGCCATAAGTCCATGGGGCTCAGACTCCGGAATAATGAGATCATGACCTGAGCTGAAGTCAGGTGCTTAACCCACTGAGTCATCAGGTGCCCCATGTTGTTTTGCAATTTTATAAACTTTGAGAGCAAAGTATTGCACTTTTTCTGCCCTCCCATCAAAATGTATTACTTTAGCTTCCATTTTCAATGCATAATACATGCTGCTATAGTTTTAAAAGTCATTGTCGTGTCTACATTTTAATGTGTGACAATCCTATCCATCTTCATTTGATAGATTTAACATTATATTACGATTTTAAGGATTTGTTTTTATATTTTATATCTTCTTTGATATGGGAGTTATTCTGTAGACTGCTTACTGTTTTTATGTATATTATATTTGAAGTCATATAATCCTTCTCATCTGTTTATTTAATATAGTAGTGTTTATCTTTGGCTTATAATTTATTTCAAATTCAATTGCCTAGAGTGATGGCAAGTTAAGGTAAAACTTTTATTGTGAAAGATATGAAACATATATATATCATGTTGGTTCATATTCACTTTGAAAATGAAATATGTCATGTTGAGTTTCTGGACTAGGGGAAAACCAGTTTCCATAAAGTTAATAGGAAGTAAGAGAAAAGTTATAATACTGTAATAATAATTTAATCCAAAAAAATACCAAATAGAAAATATAAAAAATATTAAAATTATACATTCTAATGTATAATTATACATTATACATAATATAAAATATGAAAAATATAAAAATTATACATTCCATACATAGTTTTAAAATATACTGTTCGTTGCCTTAATGGTGTAGAATCAGGAAATCTTTATAAAATAAAGAAATGTGATGAGAAAGCAAACTACCTATCTGCATTAGTTGAGATATGAAGAGCAAATTTTTTAAAAGTTGAATATATTAAATAACTTTAGGTGCCTTTTAATAAAACAGCCAATATTTATTGATCATCTTCTATGGACTGGAAACAGGAACAGAAAAGAAAGACAAATGGAGCACTGAGTGTGAAGAATATGTACATATATTCTAACAACTCTCAGCCCATCAGAGATATCATACATTCATTCACATTTATCAGCAAGCATTTGTTTAGTGTCTCCTAATGTGTACAGCACTGTGAAAATCACTCGAGGAAAAAATACACGTCAAATTAATCTGAAGATTATTAAATACAGAGATATATGGGGAGAGACAGCTTCTGCTGATGATAGCTTGCAATTCAGAAGTGAAGATAGGGTCATTCTGACTGAGTCTAATATAGATTAGATTGAAGCAGAAATCAAATGCTGAGCTACTGGTAGATAAACACCGAGATTTATTTATCCACCCATTTGTGGAGGATTTGTTGACACCTCTGTACCAGGAACTCTTTGTATGTAAAGACAGAACAGCAGTCATAAAACACACCTGGCCCCCACCTGGAGCTCTTAAGTTTGCTCAGCCGATCTGCCTAGACAGGATTTTTGTCAACTGTTTTTATGAAAACATGATTTTCTTTGAAAAATTAAAACCTGCAGATGATATAAACTTTCTGTGCATGTTTAGGGCAAATTCTGACTGCTATTTAAGTTTTACCAACTTAGCAGAGTGTGACCTCCACATTTTGAAGCAATGTGGAGAAAATGCACAATAAAGTTCATGAATAGGAATAAAAGCTGTCTCTAAACTTTGGACTTCTAAATTAGCTGTGTGAAAGGAGATATGCAATTATTAGTGATGCCCTGGGACCTGCTTGCCTTAGGTGGCTGAAATAAGGGCTCATGAGAGACTGTATCAGCATTGAAAATCTGTAAACCCTCTCTTATCGGGTCAGTAACTGGCCACAGCAATCAGCCTGACACTTCAGTGGTAATGGACCAGATTAGTTTATAAAATCACGTTGAGAAGTGTTCAGACCAGAGGTATAAAGTATAAACAGGATGGTCATGTTGTTTTGGCACATCTAAATATGTTTCTGAGTTTTAAAGCTAATAGTATGGCTAGAGAAAGAAGGAATACCCTGGAATAAGGGGAGAATGGGCATAGATGTAGAAATTTGATTATCAGAAAGGAATAAGATGTTAACTTGGTTATCCCCCTAACTGCATAGAAATATTAACATATGTCTGTCAGTGGAATGAATGCATGGAAAGATGGTTCCAACATTTGTCATGATTGTACTAGCTAATGGGCTAACCTTATCCAATCACAATGGCTGGTATATTCCTATTTTGGACATAGACACATCTAGTACATTATATTCATTATATTGGGTCTGATAGTTTCTATTTGGTGGAATATCATTTTATGGACTCAGATAAAGAAAAGTGAAGTGTAATAATTACAGAAATAAAAGTGAAAAAGAATAAAAGAGAGTTTGGTTACATTTGCATTCATAATATAAATATAGATTTCTGCTAAAATATGTAAATTCTTAGTACGTTTCACAGCTGACACTAGTAATAGAACTGTTTTGGTTATAGGGGCGCCTGGGTGGCTTAGTCGGTTAAGCGTCTGACTTTCGCTTAGGTCATGATCTCGCAGTGCGTGGGTTCGAGCCCCGCGTCGGGCTCTGTGCTGACTGCCAGCTCAGAGCCTGGAGCCTGTTTCAGTCTGTGACTCCCTCTCTCTCTGACCTCCCCTGCTCATGCTGTCTCTCTCTCTCTCCTAGAAATAAATAAAACATTAAAAAAAAAATTAAAAAAAAAAAAGAACTGTTTTGGTTATAGCTAATCCTTTATTTTGAAGTTAACACTCATTTTTTAAATATTTATATGCATTCTTGTAGGTATGCACTCATCACTTTTTATTTTGATTTTATTAATTTTATTTTATTGTTTATAATTTCCTGAGGTTAAATTTGCTAAATGAGGCTAGTCCTGAATATTCTAGAATATACTAACATTTCTTTGAAACCAGGGAATGCTAAATTCAATGCTATATTTCTAGTTTTGAAAGAGATACCCCTATTAGAATAGTCTTTTTGAATAAATTTCCCAGCGGTCCTGACCAATATCTTCTTTTAATTTCCCATTTAATTTTCTGCCTGGTTTCACACAGAGTCTCCTTCAATGCTCGCCCAACCCCGGTTTTATTCTACCACCAATAGGCATAAAACAGATGATTTTCTCTAAGGTATAATATTGCATTTGTCTGAGTCATGTATCTGGTACAAGTACTAAATTCTGCCACCATTTCCCCACATTTGATGGAAAACATTTACAAATGTTTGTAAAGTATGTTTTCTTCTTCCTAGTCACTGATGATACTAATGGGTAGTCCACAGACAATTCCTGTAAATTAGAGCCTGATGATTATTACATCTTCTTTTTTATTCTAGAGTAAGTTTTTAGTCCTAGTATCAAAGATTTTTCAAAGTTTATTTTAATTAAGAAGTTTTTTTTCTTTAAAACCCTGTGCATTTCAAATTCATGAAGCTACGTATATTCTGCCAACTTATAAGGGATGTTGACACTTCATTGTTACTGATTTATAACCTTCCTGTGGCTGACAATATGTCTTTAAAAATATTTCCCAAGCAATGCTATGTAATTATTGTTTTATACTTATCTTGTTTTCTCCTTTCTTTCCTCACTCACCATATCAGTGTTTCATTTAATGATGTTAAGTGAGCCTCTGGAAGAAATATGGTTCTTCATTGTCTTTCAGGCTTTCTTCAAGTGGGAACACTTCTCTAGTTTTCTGGATGTCAAAAGATAGCATAGCCTTCACAATATTCTTTCTCAATTAGTAATTATTTAAAATTGTTAACTAAGAATAAATCAATCACATAAATTTTTTGTTTATTAATTTTTTTTAAAATTTTAGATAGAATGGGAGAGAGAGAGAGAGGGAGAATCTCAAGTAGGCTTCATGCTCAGTGTGGAGCCTGACTTGTTGCCCATCCCATGACCCTGGGATCATGACCTCAGCCAAAATCAAGAGTCGGACACTCAACCACCTGAGCCACCTGGGTGCCCCATCACATTAATTTTTAAGTACTTTTTTTTTTTTTTTTTGCAAATCTAGCTTCATAATTATCCCATTATGTATGATTAATACTGAGCCAAGAGCCACAAAGAAGCTCTTACTCATATCTTTTATAGGAATAGAATCAAGGGGAGGAACCGCCCATGTCAAGCCTCTCTTGTTTTGCTTTGAGAGATTCATTGTGCCCGGAAAAAGTAGGAGATCTATGCAAAAGGGGCTTAAGTTCTGAATTGCTCATACATGTATTCCATGACTAATAATGGAAGTCTTCAGAAGCAAACATCTACCTCTACTTATGAACGTTAATGAGACAAGCTATTTCATCTTCCAGCCTGTTATGCATTCACCCACAACTGTTAGAATTGCACTTCAAGCTGAATTTAAAAATAAGTAAATACAATATCTCATATATCACAAAGCTCAGAAATGCAGAGCCAGGCATTGAAATAGCCCTGTCATCAGGGACATAGTTTTTTTCCAACTCTGTTCCACAAAGTTGATGACCTTTTGAGATTGGAGCTGAAAAGTCTGGGCAGCATATCTAAATAACAATTCCCAACAGAGAATAAGATGGTTTTTCTTCTTTTTGGGAGTGAGGAAACATATCCATGAATTCACAAGGAGACTTGCCCCTATGACTTAATGTGCATATTAAGTCATCTGAATAGTCCTGAACCAATCAGACCCAGTTGTGCATGAATTACTTGGCTGTGGCATAAGGAGATATCTGAACAAAACTATGGTTACTTTGGAAAGAAATAAAATTTCATTGAGTTTTAGATAAACAGGATGTTCACTATACTCTGGCCTTTGGCAGCTATGACATAGACACTACATAAAGATCTAAATTCAGTTAGCACTCACTGTAAATAAAGTTGAGGTGCCAAAAATTCATGAATTCAAATATTTCAGTTGGTAGGTATACTGTTATATTTTCAACATGACTGTTCCGCTGACCTACATATTTGTGTTCCCAGGATGTCCAGAAACATATTCCCTTATGCAAGGGACATGCTTGCGTAAGCAATAAGGTCAGTAGTAGTATTTCAAAAGATCATTTGTACAGTGATCTTTGGCAGTGCTTAACTGATCATCACATCCTTAGGGCCAAAATGGGCAGCCTACAGAGGTCTTGTTTATTTGTCTAAATGTAAAACCTAATTCTGATGAATAGATTTCAAACTTAAGTCACTGTTACCTCACTCAATTCTTTGTAGTTTCTGTGGCCCTTTACATGAAGGGACATTGAGTACCTCTTATAGACCTTCTAAGTGCTTCTGTTAGAGCCTGTTTTTTTTTTTTTTTTTATTCTACATGCATCCCCTCCTATTTTAGTGTCTGTTTACTTTAAATTCTTCTTTGGAAGACTCCCTTTGGGCTGCTGAAACTATGTCCACATATACAGGGATCCGGATGTACCTGAGAAATTTTGTCCCCTTAAGCAACTCTGTAACTAACAATGATGAATGTTTGGGGAACCTGAGTGACTCATTTGGTTAAGCATCCAACTTCGGCTCAGGTCATGATCTCACGGTTTGTGGGTTTGAGACCTGTGTGGGCCTCTGTACTGACAGATTGGAGCCTGGGGCCTGCTTCAAATTCTGTCTCCCTCTCTCTCTCTGCCTCTCCCCAGCTGGCACTTTGTCTGTCTGTCTGTCTATCTCTCTCAAAAATAAATAAACATTTATTTTTGCAAAAAATGCAAAAAATTTTTCTAACTCTTATGTATCAACAGTGGGAAACAAAAGATAGGCTGAGAACTTATATTTCTTTTGAGAGAGAGAGAACATGAGTTACGGAGAGGGCAGAGAAAGAATCTCAAACAGGCTCCATGCCCAGCACAGAGCCCAATGTGGGGCTTGAACCCATAGCCCTGAGACTGTAACCCAGCAGAAATTAAGATTTAGATGCTTAACTGACTTAGCCACCCTGGCGCCCCTAAGTGAACCTGTCTTTATTTGTGAGAGCTAAGGGCATTCTTCTATTTCCCAGCCTGCAGCACCAATTTATATTTTCAACTTTATTCCCTTCCTGACCCGGAGTAGGACCCTCTCTTTTTCTGACTACTCACTCCATACACATAGGACACCATTTCTTAAGGAACTGTTTTGAACTGACCTTGAATGAGCACTACCCACTGTGGCCCAAGAATGCCAATTCACTCTCAGAGTACAGGCTTAGAAAGTGTCTGGCTAATAACTTGGGTTGTTTTCAAAGTCTGCCTCATGGTAGAACTGCAGTGATCTTAAAATATATCCTTCATTTCTTCTACCAGCAGCTGATTGTGTGGTTTATAAATAGTTTCAACAAATGACAGGCTCCCATATTGACTTTCTGATTTATGGAGCATTGCTTTTCTGTTGCATAGAAGCAAATATCTCTAAAATCATCTTCAAAAACTACAGTAATAAAAGGAATCTAGCACCCCTAATTCTTTGTGAAGAATAACAAAGATTAATTCAAAGAATTAAAAATGGAGGAGTTGAGATGCTTATCATATCTCCATTCAGGATCACAGGCTGACTATGGGAAAGCTGGATGTGTCTCACAGAATGACAGTGGATTATCATAAATGTACTTAGTAGGTCTCTGTTCCTTATATATTTTCCTTTCTGGTGTCAGTCTATGGAGTTCCTGACATTTTGTCACAGATAAAAATTTGAAAAAAAATAAATAGAAGCCAGCAAACAAGAAACACTCTGCCAATGAGTTGAAAAAAAAAAAAAGGAAAAAAGAAAAACAAAATAGGAGCTATTTGCCAACACCTAAGATAGACAGACATTTTGCCTCATGGCTATGGAAGCTAATCTACATAAAAATTATGGCAAAGCTTCATAAGCAAATCATAGACAAAAAACCCTTAGGTTTTCTAGAAGGGCCATACACTCATGATACAGATATAGAGAAGGAAAGAAAAGGAAGGAAAAGAGGGAAGGGAAGAAAGAAAGGAAAGGAGAGGAAAGGAGGAAAGAAAAGGAAAAGAAAAGGAAAGAAAGAAAGAAAGAAGAAAAGAAGGAAGATATGTGTCATGAAGAAGGTATGGACTTTCTAAGTAAGAAATCTTGGTGAAGTCTGTACCCTTGACCATGGAATTGTAGGCTGCCTTCTGAACTGATCTGCTCAATACCAATGGGGGAATCTTTATTTCTGATTGCCAGAATCAGTTACTGGGCCAGGAGTGCTCCAACATCTAGTAATATGAGTAAGATAATTAAAACTATTAATGCCAGGTTGCCAGGCTAATTCAGTCAGTAGAGCATGCAGCTCTTTATCTCAGCGTCATGATTTCAAAGCCCACGTCAGGCACAGAGCTTACCTAAGGTAAAAAAAATAAATAAATGAAGCTCTGATAATGTCTACCTCTCCTTCACTTCCACATCCCCAGATAACCTGTACTTATGAATTCATGTGGCTTTCTACAAACAATGAACTGAGGAATATATTTGAGCCTAGATTACAGATGGTTTTGCATATGTTGACCTATGCTGGAAATTGATGATTGTGTTATATTTGATAGAGAGGGCCAAAAGGAAAAATCTGCCCAGTGGGCACAATTTCAAATGGTCCATTTAATAATTCATCTTGTTTGAAAGAATAGATGGCAAGAGAAGACATAAATCTAAACAGCATTTTACAAGCAGATACTAATGGTGCTTTATGATTTAACTGGATGATCAGGGACTTGAAACGGGTAAAACTGCACTGTCTTATGAGATGCCACAGAAGATCTGAATCAGTGAGCCACATGTGATGCTGACTGTCCCTGCCTAGCTTGCATGTAACAAACAGGAGGAAATGGAGATGGCGGCTCTCGTGATGACTCACTCAATTTCATTTCAAATTTCTATGCCTCTAAGTTTTCACATTAGTACCCTAAAATGAATCCTTCCAGTGTGAGATATATTTCTCTTAAATTCTAAATGACTCACACCTGGCAATTTCAGCCTGTTAATGTGATTGGGTAAACAGACAAAAAAGCAAAAAAACAAAAAACCAAAACCAACAAAAA
Source organism: Proteles cristata cristata (assembly GCA_017311185.1). Taxonomy (NCBI): domain Eukaryota; kingdom Metazoa; phylum Chordata; class Mammalia; order Carnivora; family Hyaenidae; genus Proteles; species Proteles cristata. Next base: position 53,791 of record JAESUZ010004085.1, on the reverse strand, counting down.
AAGGGATGGGAGAGTAAGGAGGTTATGCCATTGGTTGGAATGATTGGTTTTAATTATGAAGAGGAAATAAGGTTGCTGATATCTAACAGAGGGAAAGCAGTGTCTATGAGCCCTTGTGATCCCCTATATGATTTTTTTTTATTACATTGTCTGGAAGTAAGTGATAAGGGAAAACTGCAATTTTTAAAAAATAAATATTTAGCGTTTTTTTTTGGTTTGTAAATAGTATACTTTTATAGCTTATTTATTTATTTTGAGAGAGAAAGAATGGGCAGAGAAGGGGCAGAGAGAAAGGGAGAAAAAGAATCCCAAGCAAGCTCTGCACTGTCAGCACAGAGCCTGATGCAGGGCTTGAACCCATGAATTGTGAGATCATGACCTGAGCTGAAATCTGGAATGGAGGCTTAACCAACTGAGCCACCCAGGTGCCCCTGTTTGTTTGTTTGTTTTTAATTAATTTATTTAATTTATTTTGGAGAGAGAGATTGAGTACATGAGTGAGTAAGGGGCAGAGGGAGAGAGAGAGAGAGAGAGAATCCTGCAAGGGGCAGAGAGAGGGAAGGAGAATGGGGAGCCCAATGAGGGAAGGCTCTTGGTCCCTGGAAGCAAGGTTTGAGCTCACCCAAAATGGGGCTCCACCTCATTCATTGTGGGGCTTGAACTGACAAGCCATGAGACCATGACCTAAGCTGATGTGGAATGCTTAACTGACTGTGCCACCCAGGCACCCCAAAACTACTGCAAATTTATGAAGAAAAAAGTCACTGAGGGCTCAGACCACTCAGAAATAAATGCATGTGCCTAATGAACTTTTCATCAGCTCAAGAGGTAGCTGAAGAAATGGGAACATAGATTGGGGGTAAAGAGAAATATTGTAAATAGTTACACTCTGGAGAACAATTATAAAATAGAGAATGTACCCTCTTACCTATATTTCCTTCCTTGTTATGTCATATAGGTAGACATTTTAAACCATGGGCCTTTTTTTTTTTCTATTTTCTTCCTACTATAAGTGGGATGCAAAATGGTGGTACAGTTTAGAATACTGATACAGGGGCGCCTGGGTGGCTCAGTCGGTTAAGCGTCCGACTTTCGCTTAGGTCATGATCTCGTGGTTCGTGGGTTCGAGCCCCGCGTCGGGCTCTGTGCTGACTGCCAGCTCAGAGCCTGGAGCCTGTTTCAGTCTGTGACTCCCTCTCTCTGACCCTCCCCTGCTCACGCTGTCTCTCTCTCCTAGAAATAAATAAATAAATAAATAAAATACTGATACAGAATCTTTACTGAATACTGAGACATCACCTAGATATTGTGATGTGTTACTGTTTATAGTAACTGAGCATGCCCTATTGGTTTCAGAAACTGAAATAAGAAAAAGGACGGATTTGGATGTAGGAGTCTGTAGTTGCCCTTGTTATTATTTTTGGAACCAGACATCTGAATGACTCTTTGGTGAGGGGAGGGGGAGTCCTCCCACTTTAGTTAATCCTGGTAGGCTGAAGGCCCTATTTTCTTCTACCAAAGCTATCATGGCCCATATTTCCTTTCTTTCCCTTTAGTAATGAAACAGGTGCATGACATAGGAGTTACAATTAGAAAAGGTTTCCTGACCTGAGATTGTCAAACTTGAAGTTGGGGGTGGGGAGAGCGGGGAAGGGGAAAGCCAGAGAAGTTCTGCAGTTATTTAGTGTGAATGCAGTAGTAAGTATCTGAGCCCAGTGGTTTCAGGGACATTTATCCAGTAAAAGTGGTGTCAGGAGGGGCATTCTGACCAGACTCTTACTGTCTCTGAATTGACTGAGTGCCAACCTACTTGTCTTACTCCACAACTTTTATTTTACAGGTAGGTCTGTGAGCTTCCTGATGTTCTTCCAATACTTTTCTGTTTGATTCTTACCTTGCCTCTGTTTCTTACAACATAAATCCTTACTGGTATAGCAGGTAACTGATCCTGCACAGACTGGTTTTTGTTTCTAAAATGAAGAGCAGGGGGGCACCTGGGTGGCTCAGTCGGTTAAGCGTCCGACTTCGGCTCAGGTCATGATCTCACGGTTCCTGGGTTCGAGCCCCGTGTCAGGCTCTGTGCTGGCAGCTGGCTCAGAGCCTGGGGTCTGCTTCAGATTCTCTGTCTCCCTCTGTCTCTCTCTCTGACACCCCTGCTCCTGCTGTCTGTCTGTCTGTCTGTCTCTCTCTCTCTCAGAAATAAATAAAACATTTTTTAAAAAAAGAATTTAAAATGAAGAGCAGGAAGTAGCCATTTTAAGACACTTCCAATTTTTGTTTTTTTAATTTTTAAAAATTTTTTTAAAATTATTTATTTATTTATTTATTTATTTATTTATTTATTTATTTATTTTAGAGAAAGAGAGCATGAGTCAGGGAGAGAGGCAGAGGGAAAGAGAGAGGATCCCAAGCAGTTTCCATAAAATCAGCACAGCGCCTGACAGGGGGCTTGATCCCATGACCCTGGGATCATGACCTATGCTGAAATCAAGAGTTGGATGCTCAACTGACTGAGCCATGCAGATGCCCCAAGATGCTTCCAATTTTTAAATTAATTTATAAAAAAAATTAACGGATAAAAAAGTGTTTTAGAAGCTTTTTACATAAATGAACTCAGCCATGCCAACCTGTCATTAATTTGATCTTCAAAGAAAATGAAATTTTAAAAAATTAATGTCATAGCAAAAAGCCACTTTAAATATTCAATTTTTAAATTAGCCTTTTAAATTATACAATAAGAAAATAGTTCATATATGCCACCTGTGCAAACCAGTGCTCATATATCTATGCATTCATTTGTCAAATTATATTATAGCTAATATTTCAATTAGGAAATGAATATTATTCTATCAAAATTCTACATGGAAAGTAATCTTTAAATTACTTCCCATAGCAGTTTATATGTAAGTATTTCAATTGGTAGTAGTTTATTTTGTTAGCCTGTATAGTTATATAATACCAAGATTTGGAGATGTCCCTTCTGAAGCTGATGGCAGATGATTTTGTGCCTCTTAAGAAGTATAATGAAACTATCCAGAAGCCTCCTTTTTGCAAAATATTTGACAAGCACATTCTTGTTTCAATTGGGGGAAACAAGGTAAATAAGAAAAATAAGCTGACAAAAACTGAGGACTGATGGATGTGGGGGGGAGGGGGGATGGGCATGGAGGAGGACACTTGTGGGGATGAGCACTGGGTGTTATGTGGAAACTAATTTGACAATAAACTATTTGTAAAAAAAAAAATAAAGAAAAGAAAAATAAGAGTCCTCTGTAGGAGCCTCACATAAATGTCTCCTTTTTGAAACTCAGGTTATAAGTGGAAAAGAAAGATAAAAACAAATGTTTTGCATGAGTGGTGGCACTAATTGCTTCTGATCTTAATTTTTTCCTGTGAATTACCCTGAGTGTCTTTTAAGTTACTGCTCAAACGTTTAATGAATGAAGAAAATCATCTGTAACAGTAGTTAAATAGCAGCTTTTATTTTTCAAATTTGATTTAAAAAGTATTGAACACCATGAGATCTTCTCCTTTATTAGACATGATAATAAATCAGTTGAGGAAAGATATCCGTCAGTAAAATATTATTGTTAAATCCAAGCAGATTTAGAAGTATTAATTAGAACAAATTTAGCTTTACGTCTTTTCAAAATGCCAAGGAGTAAGACCAAGCACCATACAGACAGAAAAACAAAAAACAACAAAAGGCCTTCATTAGATACTTCTCTCTTAAAGAAATATAACATCTATAAACTATATGTTTTTAATTTTAAACTGATGAAAATATGATTCTTAAGGTCAGTCTTACTTTATGTACAACACACAAACAAAGGCCTACAGGGAAAAGAGAGAGTCATCGTCCTGAAGTCCTATCAATGTGTTAGCCATACAAACTAGAAGAACTTAAAGGTGAATTAAATCATTGGATTACAATAAAATTTGCCTGATTACACATGCGTGTGCCCGTGTGCATGCGGACACACACACACACACACACACACACACACACATTATATGTATGTGAGAGAATAAACCGATGGCTAGTTTAAAAAATCAATATTTAGCACTAGAAATTCATAGATTTTAGACCTTTTATTTTGAGAAGTAAAAATAAGAATACACTTTGGTCTAAAGATTTTGTTTAATCAAATTGCATTTATTGATGTGAGATAAAAAAGCGTTGAGCTCAAATTACCCATTTTAAGTATGTAATTATTCCTTCTTTTGCAGAAACATTCTTGGGACATCTGTGTATTATCCCAATGATATTTTAGTAAATCTGTTATTAAATAAGTATTGTTAATAGTAGTAAAATGAGAACTAAGACTTTTAATTAAATAACACAAATTTGTATCAATTTCAAAGAATACAGTTTTTCAAGTTTTTTTAATTTTGATATTGTCTTATATGGCAACAGGATCAATATTTTATTCTGGAGTAAAAACATTTAAACATATATATGCAATATTTTATAAGTACATAAATATAAAAATATATTAAATATACACATGGAAGGGAATGCACCTATATACAGTATTTATATATATTAGAAAATACAGTAGGCTTCTGATAACTTCCCTCTCACTTTCTGTCTCTCTCACGTGCTCACACGCTCACACACAGAAGCCTGAGTAGAGACTGCCTGTGCTCCTGCAAGGCTAACAATTATGGCTGCAAAATAGGATTGTCATCTTGATGCTGAAGTATATGATTTTCATCCAGTTATGAAACTGCATTTTATTTTCACATGCACCTGCTTCTGTTCCATATTATATTATTCATTTGGACTCTATTTTTTCTAGAATTGAGCCTCTCTGCTTTACTGAAGATTTTTAGCTCTTGAATGAAAAAAAGACAGGATCAGATGCTTTCTTGTGCTGGAAGACAAACACAGGTGCCTGTGATCCTAAAATAATGCTTTTGTCCACATACTTGGTTTCCTTCATTTAACACTGAGATCTTTTTCATTCACAAATCTGCTCAAGAGAAGGAACAAGAACTTTGATCTGTTCAATTTTAGTGCTTTCACGTTCATCCTTAGAGCCTTGCATAGCTTCTTTCCAATAACCTCAGATTTAGAATGATTAAAAATTTCAGATCATTTAATCATTCAAGCCCTATACATACGCTTTAGATATTCTTCACTCAAAGTACATCCAAATACAGCATTGACAACCTGAGTAACTAAAGTTAGGACATTTGTCTACTGTGTCTGGAAAGTGTGTTGTTGGAAATAAGCAGAGCATTAAAAGGATGTTTTCATTTGCTTGCTGCTTTTTCTTTTTAAGTTTATTTATTTATTTTTGAGAGAAAGAGAGATGGAGTAAGCGAGCATGAGTAGGGGAGGGCCGAGAGACAGAGAATCACAAGCAGGCTCTGCACTGTCAGCATGGAGCCCAGTGTGGGGGTCAAACTCCCTAACTGCGAAATCATGACCTGAGCGGAAACCAAGACTCGGCGCCTAACCACCTGAGCCACCCAAGTGCCCTTATTTGCTGCTTTTAACACAGAATTAGAAAACAAGAATATTCAAATATCAGTTCTCAAACAGAAATAGAAAGAACAAGAGATTAAAAGCAGAGAAAAGGGATTTAATGCCTATGTTTTCTTATATACAAAGCAAATATATCAGAAATGTACTGAGTTTTAGGGAGATTGTAATTGACAAAGAAACCTTTGTGCTATAAACTAGCCAAATATTGAAGTACTTGAAAGGCTCTGTATCCCCCAAGGAGGGTAAATTCATCAGTGTCCATTCACATATGGAGACTAATGATAAATGAAATTTCTTGCGGAGATCAGAATCCGAATCCAGTCAAAGACTTTCCTGTGGCAAGGATGCTTTCTAATACTTGTCTCACATGTTGTCATCATGCCATGCATCAGTGACTTCTGTGTGTTTTCCATTCTTTCACTCTTTGCAGTTGATTGATCCATTCCATTCTACTACTTATGAACATTTGAGTTTTTCTAACAATGCTACCATAGACATCCTTGTATATGTACCTTGGATCACATGGGGAATATTGGGTATGTATCTTCGACTCAAGTGACATCATCACAGCATATGAATATATTTTACCCTTATTGATAATTCCCAGTGTTTCAAAGCATTTATATTCAATAAGTGGATGTATCTGTCATTCTGCATCTGGAATAATTTGTTATCTATTTTTTAATTTTTATTATTTTTATTCTTGAAGTTTATTTATTTATTTTGAGAGAAGAGAGAGAGAGAGAGAGAGAGAGAGAGAGAGAGAGCAGGGGAGGGGCAGAAAGAGAAGGAGAGAGAAAATCCTGAGCTGGCTCCATACTGATAGCACAGCTGATGCAGGGCTCAATCTCACAAACTGTGAGAGCATGACTTGAGCTGAAACCAAGAGTGGAGTGCTTAATTGACTGAGCCACCCAGGCACCCGTATTGTCTGTCTTTTTAAATCTTCACCTGTGTGTGTGGTGTATAGTAGCATCTCACTGTGGTTGTAACTGACATTTCCCAGAAAATTAATAGGGTTGCGCACCCTTGTGTGTTTTTATTGGCAAGTAGGGTATATTCTTTGTGCAGTATGCTATAAAAACATCCAGCTATTGGGACGCCTGGGTGGCTTGGTTAAGCGTCCGACTTTCGCTTAGGTCATGATCTCGCGGTTCCTGGGTTCAAGCCCTGCGTCGGGCTCTGTGCTGACTGCCAGCTCAGAGCCTGGAGCCTGTTTCAGTCTGTGACACCCTCTCTTGACCCTCCCCTGCTCACGCTGTCTCTCTCTCTCTCTCCTAGAAATAAATAAAACATTTAAAAAAAAATCCAGCTATTTCATATCCTTCTCATCATCTGGAATTTTAAACCATTTTTGTTTGGGCTGTTCAGGTGGTACACACAGTATTTTATTGTGGGTTTAATTTACACCTCCCAAAAGAATAGATGGACAGTAAAGTTGTTGGCCATTTGAATGTCCTCTGTAAAGTTCTTGCTCAAGACTTATGCCCATTTTGTCAATATTGAATTTTCTTCCCCTTTTTTATTTGTAGGAGTATTTTGTGTAGCAATTGATTCTGTAATTAAAAACTTTCCCACATAGGACACCTAGGTGACTCAGTCAGTTGAGCGTCTGACTTTGGCTCAGGTTATGATCTTGAGGTTCGTGAGTTCCAGCCCTGTGTCTTGCTTTGGATTCTGTGTGTGTGTCTCTCTCTCTGCTCCTCCCCAACTCACACTCTGTCTCTCTTTCTCTCAAAATGGATAAACAACAACAACAACAAAAATCCCAACTTTCCCACAAAGAAAACTCTAGTCACATATATCTTTGTAGTTAAGATACAACTAGGATCAGTGTTGTGCAAGCACTTTTAGAGAAGAAAAAGGGAAACCACTTCCCAACTTGTTTTGTGAGGCCAGCATTACTTTGATACCAAAGTATCTGAGAACAACCTTACGTGAAAGAAAAACTTAAAGGCCATTTTCATATGATCATAAGAGGCAAAAGTCCTATATATTAACTATTCAAATCCATCAACACATAAAAAAGACATTTCTTCATCATTAGATGTATTCATAGAATGTGCCATTAAAACATTTGCTTGTCAATCAATATAAACCACCACATTAAAGGAGAAAAAAAATCATATAATTATTTCAAGAGGTACAGGAAAAAATTATTTAATTTCTAACAAATTTGAATAGAAAACTTTGCCTAATTGATATTTGTAGAGCACTCTACCTAATAGAGCAGAAGACACATTCTTTTCAAACATGTATGGAACATTCACCAATATATATAGACCATATGCAAGACCACATGATAAGCCTGCATAAATTTCAAGAATTTGTATCACACAGAGTATGTCCTTTGACCAAAACAGAATTGAATCAGGCTTCAATAATAGATATCTGCAAAATCCCCAAATATTTGTAAATTAAACAACTCATTTGTAAATAATGCATGCATCAAAGAAGAAATCATAAGGAAAACTATAAAAAATTTTTTTGAAATGAGTTAGAATGAGCACAACATATCAAAATTTGTGAGATACAGTTGAAATTACATATACACATAATGATCTAAGCTTTCATCTTAAGAAACTTTTTAAAAGGAAGAAAAAATTAACACAATAGCAAAAGGAAAACTAACCCTTAGTAAATAAAAGAAAGGAAATAATAAGGTAAAAGTAGAAATCAAGGATACAGGGGCACCTGGGTGGCTCAGTCGGTTAAGCAGCCAACTTCAGCTCAGGTCATGATCTCATAGTTTGTGAGTTCGAGCTCCACATCGGTCTCTGTGCTGATAGTGCATAGCCTAGAGCCTGCTTCAGATTCTGGGTCTCCCTCTCTCTCTCTCTCTGCCCCTTCCCCACTCACGTTCTGTTTTTCTCTCTCTCTCAAAAAGTAAATAAACAGTGAAAAAAATTAAAAGAAACCACAGATACAAGCAACAGAAAGCATTAGAGAAACTCCCAAAAGAACAGAACAATATTAAAAGAACAGTAAAGTTAATAAAAGTCTAAGTTAAGAAAAACCCGAGACAGCACAAATGATTAATATTAGGAATTAAAAAGACATAACTACAGGTCTTACAGCCATTAAAAGAAAAATAGGAATATAATGGAAAACACTTTATGTCAATATAAAAACAGGCACAATTAAACGATCAACTCAGTATATGCAGGAAAATCATTTGACAAATTCAGTGTCCACTCTTCATAAAATGTCTCAGCCAAGCTAACAATAACAGGAAATTAATATGATAAAAGGTGGCTTTAAAAAATCCAAAGGTAACGTTAAACTTAATGGTAAAGACTGAATGTTTTCCCTTAAAATTGAGGGAAAAATCAAAGATATCTGCTCTCATGACTTCTGGTCAAGATCAATTCCATTAACAAAAACATTTACAAAACCATCAAAATCATAAAATATTTAGACATAATGTTAACAGAATATATGAAATACTTGTATACTTATAACTACAATCTTTGGTAAGCGAAATAGAGATCTAAAGAATTGGAGGGAAATACCTTACACATGGATTAGATGATTCAGTATTTTTTAGATGTCAATTCTTCCAAAATTGATCTATATTTTCAGGATTATGTCAATCAGAATCCAAGCAGGTTTGTTTGTTCCCCATGAATTAACGAGCTGATCCTAAATATTTTTAGAAAAATTAAAGAACCTAGACTATGATAATTTTGAAAAAGAATACAAAGTTTGAAGACTTAACACTACCTCCTTCCTAAACCTATCATATAGCTACAGAAGTTAAGACAGTACATTGTTGATATGAGGGGTGAGATGTAGAATAAGATAGTGTCCAGAAATAGACCCACACACGTATATGTTCAGTTAACTTATATACCGAGATAATTCAGTGGGCAAAAAATAATCTTTTCAACAACCGGTGCTGAAACTCTGGGATATACTTAAAAAAATAAAGAAAAAATAAAAACCTTGACCAAGTTCTGATATCACAGTTCCAACATAAAAGGGATCCTAGACTTAAAGGTAAAAGCTAACCTATAAATACCTGTAAGAAAACATAAAAAATCTTGATAATCTATGGGAAAGCAAGTATTACTATGCATAAAGCGCTGATCATATAAGAAAAGAAAGGTCTTCAAATTTAAAATATCTCCTCTTTTAAAGATACCATTAACATCACACATCCATTACAATACATAAATTCGAAAGGTGGACAGTTCTAAATGAGGGCAAGCATAAGAAGAAAGCAAAACTTTCATATGTTGCTGCTAAGAGTGTAACATTTGTCCAGCTACTTTGGAAAACTGTTCTGCAGTTCCTGATAAAATTCAGTATATACTTAGCATAAACTCTAGCAATTGTATTTCAGGGTGTAGTGGAAAGAACAGAAAACATGTACTCAGAAAGATTTGTACATGAGTGATCTTAGTGACTTTATTCATAATAACTCCAAATTGGAAACTACTCAAATGCCTATCAACAGATGAGTAGATAAAAGTACCAGTGAAATTTTATGGTGTATCCATATATTGGGATGCCACTCTAAATAAAAAAATTTAAACTAATAGTACAACAACATGAGTGAATATGCAGAACAAAAGAAGACACACATAAAAGAACCCTTAAAGTATGACTTCACAAGTATGAAATTATAAAAGAGGCAGAACTAATCTATTGTGACCAAAAGCTGATTGATGATTGCCTGGGGCCATGGGTGGGAAGGAGTTAACTATACAGGGATGTGACATGAGAGATTTGGGGTGGAAAGTGAAATATTGTGATTGTGGTGGTAACTATATGAATATTTGCATTTTTGAAAACTCATGTAATAAACTTAAAAATGGAGGATTTTCTTATCTTTCAGATACATAAAATATTTACAAAATGAAAACAAAACTATAAAATGTATATCTTAAACAGTTAAAATGAGACATCACAACATGCCCAGTAGAATGGTTAAAATTAAATTTAAATGTTTATTTAACAGTATTGGGGCACCTGGGTGGCTCAGTTGGTTAAGCGTCCAACTTTGGTTCAGATTATGATCTCAGGGTTCATGAGTTCAAGCCCCAGTTTGGGCTCTGTGCTAATAGCTCGGAGCCTGGAGCCTGCTTCGGATACTGTCTCCCTCTCTCTCTGACCCTCCCCTGCTTGTGGTTTGTCTCTCTCAAAAATGAATAAACTTAAAATTTTTTTTTAATTCATGAAGTTATATAGTTTTGATTTTTACACTTTTCTGTAAGTATAATAAAGTGTTTAAGTTTTAAAAATCAGATCATGTTGTTGTTTAAACTCTCCAGTGGTTTCCCACTATATTATCAAATCTTAATTTGCTGTTTCCTAAGATCTAGCCACACTGACCTTTTTTCTCTTTCTTGAACAAAGAATGAAAGAAGTTCATTCTTCCCCCTTTTCATTTGCAGTTCCTTCTGCCTGGAACACTATTTTCCAAAATGGTAACCTAGTTTGCTTTTTATTGACATTCAGGTCTCTGTCTTTCCTGAAATCTAAAAGCATTTCCTCTGTCACTTTATTTAGAACACTACATTTTTTGGTATAATTCTCACATCTGAAATCATCTATTTCATGACTTAGTTTCTGGCTCCCCTAGTTAGAATGCAGCATCCATGCTTGCCACAACTTTGATTGTCTTGCTCTCTGCTGTATATCTTCACTGACTAGAATCCTGCCAGCCAGGCGAAAAATGTTCAGTAAATAACTGGAACATGAATAAACTTATAGATGAATGAGTGAATAAATGAATGAATGAATGAGCTAATGAATGTATTGCATAGAAATTAATGACTATTGATTATGTTTTTATGGAATTGCATTAAGCAGGGGAAAGTGTTATTGAGTTATGTTTCTCTTCTTCCCCTTTAATGATATTATTAAATGCAGCCCCAGGAAAGGGTTTTGAGAACGATGATTTCAGTAGCTTAGCAATCTTTTTCTCCATTCCAAATAATATAACCTTAAATCATTATTTCCATGTTGATGCTCCAACTTCTGTTCTCCTACAGTGTTATTGCTGAAGCTTCGAAGGTGAATAATTTTGCATAATGATTATATGGTACAGTAAGCCTAAATAGGATAAACATATATTTTTGTTAATTTAATAAATGTATATTCTAAGTGAATTATTCATAAAACATCAAAACATGTCATATTTTTATGATAGTAAAAGTAGCTTATCATCTAATGTGCTCTGTTCATTTTTTAAAGAGTTCCAGGTGCAGGTGGGCACTTAAATGCTTTTTGATGATGATGATAGTTTACTGAAATTTCTTATACATAACATTTCCCTTGTAATGTGGCAGCACATATGTTCTCTTTTATTCTTGATAAATTTTGCCACTTGTAATATTTCATTTTCCCAGTTTGCACTATTATTTGCTTTATAGTTCATGAGACTTTTTCATCTTTTAGCTTTAAAGCAGGGTGGTCTAATGCTTATGTTCCCCTCAACACCTCGTACTATAGTCAATAAATTGTGAATAACAGCAAGCTATATACAGAATTTAACAAATGTTCATGAAGGGTCATAGTCTCAAAGCTAAATGAATAGAAGTATTCTATATAATTAAAATTAGGCATATTTTGCATAGCATACTCTAAGTAGCTTATTATACTGTGAATTGAGACAGAAGTTCAATCATAGAAACCAAGCTATATTATTGGAAAGATGTATTTGGAATATAATTCATGAGAAATAATACAATAATTGTCTTAGTGTCATTTAATCTATTTGTTTGAAATAATTATTTCTAAAATTGGTGTTCTTTACAACCTTAAGAAATCAGTAATTACTAGGAATGTACAGAGTTTCCCTAGCAATGTCTAAGGGGGGAAAAATATTTAAGTTAAACATTTGTGCAGACATGATTTCACTTGATCCCCACCACAACCCTACATAGTAAATATTTAGCTCATTAATTGTGGTTGTTTTAAAGTCGTTGCCAGTTCTGATATGATTTCTGGGATCAATTCTATTAGCACTTTTTCAGCTACTTTTTCCTGCTTCTTTGTATCTCTAACAATTTTTCATAGAGTGCCAGGTATTGTTGAGGATTTTAGGAGCTCTTGGTTATTCCTCCTAGGAATGTCTTTTTGGTGCTCACAATTGTAATAACATTGTACCTATAATCAACAGTAATGTATTGTGCATTTAAAATTTTGTTAAGAGGGTTATCTCATATTAAGTGTTCATACTACAATAAAATAAAATTCTAAAAAAGGAATTAGTTTTACACTTTGTTAGAGTGGGTCTATTTCTGTTTTGCCTGTTTTCTTAGGGCATCATCTTTAGTCTAGAGCATAGCTCTTCTGTGATGTTGATGGAAAATCTAATGTGTTCATAAAGGTCTCACTTTGGATGACCCCGGCTCCACTGTCTTCCCAGCAGTATGTGATCTCCGAAATCTTTGGCCACCTCTCCAGACTCTTTATTGTATTCTCTTCTTGGCTTCCAGGGTCCCATTCTGAATATGCTCAACTTAGGACCTGGCCAAGAAAGCAAGTGGGAAGTTTATACATACATTTTTAGAACTCTTTCTATAGTTCTCTATTCTCCAGTTCTTTATCCACCAAGTTCCATCTGCCTTTATGGCCCCAAACTTTTTTTCTTTGTCTCCTCCATCTAGTGAGTTCACAGTTCTTGGGCCCTATTAATCTGTTATCATTTGGAAAAGACCTTTAGATATAGACAATCAACCACCTGCTTTTTAATTGATAACCTGTTTTCTTGTTGTGCTACCAAATATCTCCTAGTGATATTTTCTGTCACCTAAAGAGGCATACTGTGTCTAACAGTATCATGAGCTCTATCTAGACCTTGTTTTCCTGTCAATGACTTCAGCCCTATACCCACCCCCCCCACTGTGCACTATCCATCTTATATATCCTAAAACCTTTACATTTTAATGGCCACAGGCTTCAATACTGCTACAGATTAGCATCTGATTCTTAAACCAATTCTGAGATACAATACTTTTGTCTGGAAATGCTGTTCACTCATCTACATTCCTTTGTCTAATGTGGAACTTTGTTGTGTATGACCCCAGCTTTTGAAATATCAGCATTACACACATTGACTGGAACCATTTGGGCCTAGACAAAACCAAACTTTTTTTCTGCTAGAATTATACCAACATGTGTTCAACCTTAAAACTCTTCCCTTAGCAGGCAGGAATATTTTTATATTGAGTATCAATTAACTTGAACACTACCTCTGAAACTACCTAACAACAAATTAAAGAGATTTCAGAGCTCTTCACTGAAGGCAGGTGAAGATATATACCTCTTTTCATCATTTATCTTGTTTATAAAATGGTCAGCTTCATAAATGGTTGTATTCAATCCCAAATTTGTCCAATATACAGTGCAAAATGGAATGAAAAGAGAGAAGAATTGGTATACAATAAAATGCGAACAATCCCAGCAACTTAGTCCTCTAAAATAAGTGGGAAATTGGCTTGGGGTTTTTTTTTTATTTGTTTGTTTTTGTTTTTGTTTTTTTGGTGTATGAAAGATTTCCCTTTATAGGTCTGCTGAGTTGTATATTGTCAGTTCCTATTAAATTGTGTTGTCATAGATACCTATGAATCATATAAAATATAGAAAGGCTTTATTTCAGCTTTTATAAGCCCCTGCAAACAAGAGGGGAAAAAAAGATTTAGAATCTCTGATTTTAGTGAAACTATTCAATTTCTTGTTTGTATCTGCTTTAAAGTTTTTCGTGCTAAGAAGTCATACTTTTGGTATCTAAGCATATTAAAGATGTCTCGGCAGATTTTGAGTATTTGTGAGTAGTCTTTTTTCCCAGCATGTGTGAGTAAAAACCTCGTTGTTTTGTAAGTGTTTTATATGGTTTCAGTGACTACACAATGCAATGTCCTTCCAGTCAAAGATATACATCTGGTATGTGTTTGTGTGTATGTGTGGAATTTTTCCTTCTGTTGAAATACACCCAAATGGTGATGTAATGTATATGGCCCTAGCTACAATGTATGCTGAGACTTCATTAATGGATCCTAAATATGGAAAAATAAATTGAGACTGGGGCTGGGGAGACTAATTCATGGCACTCTTGAGCAACAGTTCATATCACAGCATCTAAAAGCTGATAGAAACTGTAAGCCTTTATATGTGAGATCAATGTAGGGAAGAGACTGCTTTCAGAAATATCTAACAGTTGCCGTGCTCCATCCCCTGGATAGCAATATTTGAAGAAGGCTCATTTGTTTTAGAGCTAACCCTGAGTATGTTGTTGAGATACAAGAAGAGAAAGCTGGAAAAACTGTATCTCTTATGAAGTTCAGATCTACTAAAAAGTGAAACCTAGGTAGATTAGGAAGAAAAGAGAGAATTTGGTGAGACATGGATACCTTGTACATCATCTCAGATTTCTGACAGCAGGCTAATTTCAGCATCCATCTGATGGTAACCCTGGCTTTCTAATACACCACCAAGTTGGGCCTGGATTTGTACATGAATAATGTTTCTGGTATACCACGGGATGAAGGAAGTAAACTATATCTGATTTTATTAGTTCCACAGAAACTTAGGATGAACAAAATAAGAATATTGTTAAAAGTGATCAGAAAGTGTTTTCATTTACTGCAGGACTGTCTGAGGGAAACACAGCTTCTTAGACCAACTTACTGTCATGTAAATACTCTCACATGTCATAATCCCATCTTCACAGTAAGAAAAAGTTGAACAAGTAAAAATTAGGGACTTTTCGTGGACATCTTAGATTAGTAAGGTCACAGAGCAAACCACCATCTTTAAATCTGGAGAGAGAGGTGGATCCAGAGAGTAAAAGTCAAGATCTATTTACCTGGAGCAGAAACCATTAGAGACCTAAACCAGTATGAACCCAGGAATGTTAATTTTAATAATACTGATTGTGGACTAGCTTAGAGTGGGAAACCCCAGTGAGCTGCAGAATCATGGAGGCTTCCATACTTCAGTAGATTTTACCTCTAGGAACCCTAACAGGTTCTCATGGTGAAGACATAAGAAAATGCCCCCAGTGGCTTTAGCTGGGAGGCAGAAAGAGTAATTACTGTGAAACGGTTCAGACCATGTTCCATAAAAAAGGCCCACTAGGGCCTAGGGAAAACACTGTCAGAGCCTTATCCCAGCTGGGAAATGGGCATTTTCCACACTCTAGCCCCCTCTAGCCTCCTTCTCACCTAAAGGGAGTATAACTAAAGAACATTTTTGAAAGTCACAGGCCAGGGCCATGAGCCTACTAAAAGATTTAAGAGTCAGTTGTAAAATTATAAAAATTTTCCCCTTCCCACACCTTACCACCCCATCCACAAGGCTTCAGTGTAACAGTGGATTACAGTTGAAAGAACAGTAAGAGGCAGAAGCCTCTGACACATATACCCATAGCAAACATGGAACACAGCCCAACTCCTAACCAGACTGACCTAAAATCTCATGCTCAGGCCTATTTATCTCAGTTCCCTTTACTTAGTACTTCATGCCTGCTTTCCAAAAAAAAAAAAAAAATTATAAGCTATGTTAAAAGGCAAGAACAAATGAAAAAATAAAGTTAGAAAAGATAAACATCACAACTAGGTTCAAATATGTCATATGGAATTATCAATCTTTAAAATAGCTATGATTACTTAATGAGTTGTAATGGAAAAAGTAGATACCATGCAAAGATAGAAGGGTGGTATAAGCAGAGTGTCAATAGAAAGATATGTCAGTAGAAGATATATCAATAGAAACTTCCCCAACTGAAATGCAAAGAGAAAAAAAAGAATGGAGGAAAAAAATCCAACATAACAGAGCATACAAAAACTGCGATAATTTTAAAAGGTGAAACATACACACAGTTGTAATGCCAGAAGGAGAAAAAAGTGAGAACAGAAATAACTGAATATGGCTAAGAACTCTGCAGAATAAATGGTATACATCATACCACAGGTCCAAGTAGCTCAGAGATCACCAACCAGGACAAATATCAGAAAATAAAAACCCCAAACCCAAAAACAAAAAATAGACATTTATTCAAATTGCAGTGAAACAAAATCAAAGGGAAATTACTGCATAAAGCCAGGGTAGGGGAATGAGGGGAAACTTATCAATGAACAAAAATAAAAATAATAGTGATATTCCTATTTGTGTTGGTGTTGTTTTGTTTGTTTTTAATTTATTTTGAGAGTGAGAAAGCATGAGTGGGAGAAAGCTGGGCAACAGAGGGAGAATCCAAAGCAGGCTCCACACTGTCAGCACAGAACCTGATGTTGGGCTTAAACTCACAAACTATGGGATAATGACCTGAACTGAAGTTGGACGCTCAACTGACTGAGCTACCCAGGTGCCCCCAAAATAGTGAATTTTTCATCAGAAACTACGCAAGCAAGAGAGCAAAATGTTTAATATTTAGTTTTGAATGAAAAAAAAACCCTAGAATTCTGTATTCAGTGAGGTATTCCTCAAAATTGAAGGAGAAATAAAGATTTTCTCAGAGAAACAAAAGTTGAGTGAGTTTAATGCCAGCATACTGTTCTGCAAGAAATGTTTTAAAAAGTTCTTCAGGGGCGCCTGGGTGGCTTAGTCGGTTAAGCGTCTGACTTTCGCTGAGGTCATGATCTCGCGGTTCGTGGGTTCGAGCCCCGCGTCGGGCTGTGTGCTGACTGCCAGCTCGGAGCCTGGAGCCTGTTTCAGTCTGTGACTCCCTCTCTCTCTGACCCTCCCCTGCTCACGCTGTCTCTCTCTCTGTCTTTCTCCTAGAAATAAATAAAACATTAAAAAAAATTAAAAAAAGTTCTCCAGCAAGAAGAAAAATCATATAGGTCAGAAATTCAGATCTACATAAAGAAAGGAAGAGCATTGGAGAAGGAATAAATGAAAGTTAAATAATATTCTTATTCATTATTAATCTAAAAGATAGCTATTTTATTAAACTCAAACAGTAACAATGTATGAAGTAATTATAGCATATAGATAAATAAAATGATGACACCACTGTCACAAAGGACAGGAGGGAAGAGGTTTGGAATACAGTGTTACATATTTCCTGATTTGAGCATGAAGTTTTATAGTATTATTAGAAGGCATACTTAGATTTGTTAAAATGTACATTGCAAGCTCAAAAGCAACTTCTACAATTTTTTGAAAAGTGGTATAATTTATATGCCATGAGAGAATGTAAAGTGTAATCATATGAAATCCTCACATAAAACTAGACAAGGCAGGAAAAGAGGGGGAAAAGAAACCAAGAACAAGTAGAATAAACAAAAAGCACTTCGAAACATGGTAGATATTAGTCCAATTATTACCAATAATTATTGTAAATGTGAATGGTCTAAACACACCATTAAAAGAAAGTTGTCATTGTAGATTTAAAAAAATACAAAATGGGTTGTCTTCAAGAACCCTTTTTAAATATAAAGGCTCAAGATTCAGATAAATTAAAAGTAAAGGGATGAAGAAAGATATTCTGTGCTAACACTAATCAAAAGAAAGCTGTAGTACCTATTTTAATTTGGACAAAGCTCATTTCATAACAAGAAACGTAATTTTGAATAGAGATGTTATGGAATGAGAAGTATAATGGGATGAATTCTTCTAGAAGATGTAAAAAGTCCACATATGAACACATCTAACAGGGTTGCACCAAAGTATGTGAAGTATCTACTCAAATAACAGTGGAATTAAACTAGAAATAAATAACTGAAAGATAGGTGGGAAATCCCCAAATATTTGGAGATTAAGCAATACACTTCTAAATACCTCATAGGTCAAAGAAGAAGTCTCAAGAGAAATTTTTAAAATATTTAAGCTAAGGGAAAATGTATATACAACTTACCAAAACTTGTGAGGTGCTGTGAAAGTAGTGTTTAGAGGAGAATTTATAGCGTTCAATGAATATATTCAACAAGACAAAAGTTCTAAAATCAGTAATTAAATCTCACCCCTTTAGAAAACTAGAGAAAGAGCCATTTATGCCTCAAGTAGGCAGAGAAAAATAAAAATTAGAAAAGAATTATTGATTTTAAAAATTGAACAATGGGGTGCCTGGGTGGCTTAGTTGGTTAAGCGTCCGACTTTTGCTTGGGTCATGATCTCGCGGTTCGTGGGTTCGAGCCCCGCCTCGGGCTCTGTGCTGACTGCCAGCTCAGAGCCTGGAGCCTGTTTCAGTCTGTGACTCCCTCTCTCTCTGACCCTCCCCTGCTCACGCTGTCTCTCTGTCTCCTAGATATAAATAAAATATTTAAAAAAAAAAATAAATAAATAAATAAATAAAATAAATAAATAAAAATAGAACAATTTAGAAAATCAACAAAGACAAAATCTGACTCTTTGAAAAGATTGATGTTTTATCTGAGCGAACTAACGAAAAAGAGAGAGAAGACACAGATTACCAGCATCATAAATGAAAGAGGGTTCATCATACTACTGACCCCAGGGACACGAAAATGATAATAAAGGAATCCTATGCCCACAGTTTTGATAAATAGGTTAAATGGACCAATTCTTTGAAAGACACAAAGCCCCAAAATTTAGGCAAGGAAGAATAGATAGTCTGAATAGTTCTATAATACATCTTAAAGGATCAATAATTATTTACCTAATAAAAAAGAAAATGCCAGATGTGAATGGTCTTAGTGGTGAATTCTCCCAAGCATTTTCAAAGAAATAATGCCAATTCTGCACCATCTCTTCCAGAAAATAAAAGCATGGGGAACATTCCCTGTCATTCATTGAGGTCAGCATTACCTTAATTTCAAAACCAGGTAAAGACACTGTAGGAAAGAAGAACTACAGACCAATAATTTCATTAACATAGAGGCAAAAAACTTCAACAAATTATTAACAAAACAACAATATATAAAAATAATTATGTTCCACAACCAAGTGGAATTTGTTCCCTGTGTGCACACCTAATGCATTATTTGACAATTACTCAATGCAGTCCACCTGCCAAAAGGCTATAAATGAACTCTCACAAAACTAGAAAGAGAACTTTCTCAGATTGATAAAGCATAGCTACCAAAACAAACAAACCTACAGCTAACATTATACTTAATGCTGAGAAAATGGACACTTTCCCTTTAAGATGGGCAACAAAGCAAAAATATGCTCCGTTTCTATTCAGGATCATACTGAATTTCATAGCTAGTTCAATAAGACAAAAATAGGATATAAAATATATACAGAATGAAAATGAAAAATGAAACTTTCTTAGCAGATGACATAGTTGTCTATATAGAATTTCCTGAAGAACTGGAAAAAAAGAAAAATCCTGAAATTAATAAGGGAATATAGCAAGGTTCCAGGCTACAAGTTAATGTGCAAAAGTTAATTACTTTCCCATGTACCAGCAATGAGCTATTGTAATTTAACACACACACACACACACACACAAAACACAGTACCCTTTACAGTTGCACATTGTAAACATGAAATACTGTTACAGAGCTAAAAAACTAAATGTGGTCTCTATATACAAAAACTGCAAAAAACTGATGAAAGGAGACAAAGGAGATCTATAAAAAATGGGGAAACATTCTGTAATCAAAAAGTAGAAGACACAATATTATTGATACATCATTTTCCTCCTGCCTTTTTTTTTTATAGATTCAGTACATCCCAATCCAAACACCAGTAAGCTCTTTTGTAGATATCAGTAAACTGATTCTAAAGTTTATATGCAAAGACAAAGATGTAGAATAGCCAACAGAGTGATGAAGTAAAACAAATCTGTAAGATTCACATCAGTTAATTTCAATAACTTATAAAGCTATAATCAAGATATTTTGCTGATAAAAAAAGAATGATATAAATTAAACAAGATAGAGAACCCAAAGTTAGAAATACATAAAGAGAGCCAACTGATCTTTGACAAAGAACCAGAGGCAAATCAATGGGGAAAGAATAAAATTTTCATGAACTGGTGCAGCAGCAACTGGCTGTTGATATGCAAAATGATGAGCCTAGACATGGGCTTTATACCTTTCCCCAAATCGATCATAGATCTAATGTGAAACACAAAATTATAAACTTCCAGAAGAAATCTGGGTGACTTTGGATTTGATAATAAATATTTAGACACAACACTAAAGGCATAATATGTGGAAGGGAAAAAAAGTGATAAATGGGACTGTAATAAAATTAAAAACTTTGCTCTGTGAAAGACACTGTTAAGATAATCAAAAGAAAGCCATAAACTGTGAGAAAAATTTTTAAGATATGTATCTGATAAAGGACTTGTGTCCAAAATATACAAAGAACTCTTAAAACCCAACAAGAAGAAAACAACTCACAAAAAGTGGACAAAAGCTCTAAATAGATTCCTCACCAACCAATGTGCATATGTGGTGAATAAATATATGCAAAGGTCCTCAACATTATTTGCCATTAAGGAATTACAAATTAAAACAATAATGAGATACCACAACACACCTACTAGTATGGCTAATATATATATATATATGTATTATATATATGTATAAATATATATGTATTTTTTTTAATAACTAACTGTCAATACCAATTGCTGGCCAGGATTCCAAGTATTAGGAGCTCTCATTTATTGTTGGTGATAATGAAAAATGATGTGACTGTTTTGTGAAACAGTATGGCCATTTCTTATAATGCTAAATATTTTCTTAACTGTTCAGTCCAACACTTGCACTCCTAAATACTCACTAAACTGGCCTGAGAACATATGTCTACACAAAAACCTGAACAAGAACGGTATAGCAGCTTTATTCATAGCCACCCAAAACTGGAAGCAACCCAAATAATCCTTCCATAGGAGAATGGATAAAGTTTGGTAGATCCATACAATGTGATACTATTCAGCAATAAAACAAAATGATGTGTCAAGTCATGAAAAAACATGAATGACTTTGAAATGCTAATTGAAACAAGACAGTCTGAAAAATCTACCCTGCATGATCCCAAATGAATGACATTGTTCAAAACATAAAACTATAGCAAAGTTAAACTCTAGTGGTTTGCAAGGACTGAGGGCAGGGTAGGATTGTATCAGTGTTGAGTAGGATACTTTTTTAAGAACAGTGGAAATATTCTGTATGATACTATAACTGTGGGTCTATGACAACGTGCATTTGTCAGAATCCATAGGACTTCACAGCACAAAGCGTGTAGTTTAATTTATTCAAATTAACAAATCAGTTAGGAGACCAAGATGGATTGCAGAATGTGACAGAATAATCCAGTTGTTCATAAATATATGAAACATTCTCCCAGGCTGACATGGAGTGGAGGAGTTACTGACCTAAGTCAATTTGTAAATGGAGTGGCATTTGTAAGACTAAAGGCAAAAGAAGCTATACATAAGCACTAGGTGATATATGGGTAATTGGTTAACATTTATGATACTACTGTACATGTGTACTGGAACTGAATAAATAGATGGTGGACTATAGGTGTCACATTTTTCTCTGTTAAGAGTACAAATTTACAGATAAGCAAGGGCAGGAGACAATGGGAAGAGAGTAGAATGTGGTAACTAGAGTTGGAGTTATCTCCAACTTATCTTTAAGCTAAATATAAATTCATGTTTCACTTAATACAGATAAAGATGTATAAGTACACACACACACATTTCCTTGCTCTGTCAGCTGATAGGGCCTAGAAGCAGTTCACAACTTCTAGTAGCACATTTAATATTAAGATCTTGGTTTCTAGTATCATTCTCTCATAAAAGGTACCAGGGTTTCTGGCGGAATGGCTGATTCTAGGACTGAGACAGGAAATATTCAAGATGAGCTTGGAGCATCTTGCAGTGCCAGAAAGAAAGGAAGTACTGGGGGAAGAAAACAGGGTAGGGAATAAAAAGGTCAAAATGACAGAGGAGCCAAATAAAAGAGCTCCCAATAGCTAAAGCTGGAACAGTTTAAGGAACACATTAAATAAAGTGGTATTGGATTATAATCCAAAGTATAAAGTAAATATCCATGAATTCAAACTAATAGCAATAAATGATTTAATAAATAGGCAGATCTATGCAGATCTCCTATGCAAAAGAATTCCAAATATTAAATATGGATACTTTCCCCTCAAAGAGGTGGAGTATAACACCCTGTAAGTATAAGCTATGTATAGTGACTCCTTTTCGAAGAACACAGCATGAAATGAGGACCAAAAAGACTAACTTTAGAATAGAGAAATCTGATAAACACTACCTTACCCACTTGATCAAAGTGAATATCAACAGTCAAATGTCATGTTGATAGTATATTCCTTTGATATGATGTGATTAAAATGGTATTTTATCTTTGTATTCTTCCCCAAAATACATAGCTCCAGTCTAATCATGAGAAAAACATCAGAAAAATCCCAACTGAGGAGCATTCAACAAAATATTGTTGTTTTATTAATAATTTGTTGAAGTTTTTGCTTCTATGTTAATGTCAACATCATGTAAAACATGGAAAATTTGGGAAACTTTCCTAGCCAACAGAAGCCTAAGAAGACATGGCTAAATGTAAGATAGTATCTTAGGTGAGATCTTGAGACAGAAAAAGGACATTAGGCAAAAACTAAGAAAATATGGTCAAACTATGGACTGTATTTAATAATAATGTCAATATTGGTTCATTAATTATAACAAATATACTAATGTAGGATATTGGTAATAGGGGAAACTGGGTGTGAGGTATATGGAAACTCTCTGCACTATCTTCACAATTTTTCTGTAAATCTGAAACTGTTCAGAAATTTTAAAAAAATGTTTTTTTATTTATTTTTGAGAGACAGGGACAGAGCATGAATGGGGGAGGAGCAGAGAGAGAGGGAGATACAGAATCTGAAGCAGGCTCCAGGCTCTGAGCTGTCAGCACAGAGCCTGATGCGGGACTTGTACCCACGGACCATGAGATCATGACCTGAGTCGAAGTCGGACACTTAACTGACTGAGCCACCCAGCCACCCTCAGAAGATTTTTTTTTTAGACAGTCAGAATTAGTTAACACAAACAATGAATAAATTTGTATATTTATACATATAAAGATTTAGTCATCCATGTAAATATAGATCTGCATCTCTTGTATTTAGTTTACTTCCTATTTGTTTATTCTCTGAATGTGTTTAATTTTCTTTTTATTTATTTCTAGGAGAGAGAGAGAGGCAGCATGAGCAGGGGAGGGTCAGAGAGAGAAGGAGATACAGACTCTGAAATAGGCTTCAGGCTCTGAGCTGGCAGCTCAGAGCCCAACGCGGGGCTCGAACCCACGAACCGTGAGATCATGACTGTATTATTAAATACAGTCCACGCTTAACCGACTAAGCCATCCAGGTGCCCTGAATGTGTTTAATTTTTAAATTTATTATGGAAGTATAATTTATATACAATGTTATGTGGGTTTCAGGCATACAATATAGTGATTCAATAATTTTATACATTATTCAGTGTTCACCACATTAAGTATAGTCACCATCTATCACCATACAGCATTTTTACAGTATTATTGACTATACTCTCTATGTTGTACTTTTCATCTTCTTATTTTTTTTATAACTGGAAGTTGCTGCTACTTAATCCCCTTTATCTATTTTGCCCATCTCCTCACCTACCTCACTTCTGGCAACTATCATTTTGTTCTCTGTATTTAAGAGTTGGTTGGTTGGTTTTATCTTTTAGACTCCACATGTAAGTGAAATGATAAGGTACTGTTTTTCTTTGATTTATTTCACTTACCATAGTATCCTCTAGATCAATTCATATTGTCGCAAATGGCAAAATTTTGTTCTTTTTTATGGCTCACTAATATTCTACATTGTGTGTGTGTGTGTGTGTGTGTGTGTGTGTGTGTGTGTGTGTGTGTGTAACTCTATTCATTTATTGATGGACACTTGGATTGCTTCCATATCTTGGCTGTTGTAATTAATGCTGCAATAAACAGGGGTGTATTTTTCTTTTTGAATTAGTAGTTTTGTTTTGATGGGGGTAAATACCCAGTAATAAAATTACTAAATCCTATGGTATTTCTATTTTTAATATTTTGTGGGACTTCCATACTGTTTTGCTCACTAAGTTCACCAGTTTCCACTCCTACCAGCACTACACAAGAGTTCCCTTTTCTCTACACCAACAGTTGTTGTTTCTTGTCTTTTTGATAGTAGCCATTTTGACAGGTGTGAGATGCTATATCTTTGTGGTTTTGATTTGCATTTCCTGATAATTAGTGATGTTAAGCATCTATTCATGTGTCTGTTGGCCATCTGTATGTCTTTCTTTGGGCAAATGTCTTTTAGGTCCTCTGCTTACTTTTTAATTGGATTGTTTGTTTTTAGGGGGTTGATTGTATACATTCTTTATACATTTTGAATCTTAACCCCTTATTGGATATATAATTTGCAAGTATCTTCTTCCCTTCTGAATGTATTTTTAAACGTACATAAAGTATTACATAAACATTAGTGGGTTTTTTTTTTCTTTTCAAATATCCAAGTTTGCTTAGAACTGTCTTGGTTTTTCTTGTGTTTTTTTTAATAAATATTTTTAAAAAATTTTTTGAGAGAGAAAGAGAGAGAGAGGCAGGCAGGCAGGAAGGCAGACATAGTGCAAGCAGGGGAGGGGCAGAGAGAAAGGGAAACACAGAATCTAAAGCAGGCGCCAGGTGAGCTTTCAGCACAGAGCCCAATGTGGGACTCAAAGCCACAAACCATGAGATCATAACCTGAGCTGAAGTCAGATGCTTAACCGACTGAGTGAGCCACCCAAGTGCCTCTGTTTTTTTTTTCTTTTTAAGTTTATTTGCTTATTATGAGATCGAGGGAGAGAGTATGTGTGTGTGAGTGGGGGAGGGGCAGAGACCGAGTCGGGGAGAGAGAGAGAATCCTGTGCAGGATCCACGCTGGTGACAGGGAACCCAATGCCAGGCTCATACCCATGAACTGTGAGATCATGACTTGAGCCGAAATCAGTAGCTGGAGCTCAACCATCTGAGCCACCCAGATGCCCCAACATTAAGTGTTTAATATTAAGTGTTAAATATTATAACACAAAATATTATAAAAAGTATTATCTTGATTGAAAGCCTCCTTCAATTTGATATTTCAGTAGCATTCATTGATAGTTTATTATTTATCAAGATCTTTAATAAGCATTTTATCAATTTATGTTTATTATTAATATATATTTATTATATATATAAATTGTTAACATAAAATCTTATTCTGAACATATTTGATATAAAGTTCTCTTTAAGGACTCATAAATCTAATAAAAACACTAATGGCAATCTTTTCTTTAATAATTGGGGTTTTTTAAAATTTTTATTTTATTTTTGAGAGAGAGAGACAGAGTGCAAGTAAAGAAGGGGCAGAGAGAGGGAGACACAGAATCCAAAGCAGGCTCCAGGCTCTGAGCTGTCAGCACAGAGCCTGATGCGGAGCTCGAACCCATGAACTGTGAGCTCATAACCTGAGCTGAAGTCATTTAACCAACTGAGCTACCCATGCGCCCCCTAATGGCAATCTTTTATTTTTAACAATTCAAAGTTTCCTGAGGAATATATATTCATATAGACATATGAATTCATATGCTTATGAATGCATGGAATAATGTTTTTACAGATCCCGAAAAACTTACATATGGCATGCATTAAGGACACAAAATCCCTATGGTAGTTATTGCCATAGCTACAAAACCTTTTCTTTAGACCATGTTCAGTGATTAATATTTCTTATGTCATTTCCTCTTGTCTTTTGGTGCTAGATTACTCAGATAATAGAATGCCCTTTCTATCTTCTTCTGACAATTTATTAAAAGAAATGTAAAAAAGGAACATTTTGAGAACAATTCATTATGAGAGTTGTATGATACTTCTTTAAAACTTCTCAAAACCAATTATGCGTTTCTGCTTCATTGTTAAAGGCATGGCAAGCAGGAATGCAATTTTGTTTTCAGACAATGAAAGCTTTTGCTTTAGAAAGAATTACTGTTTTCTGGTTTAAGAGAAAGGACTTCAAGATTACCTTTTTAAAAATACAAACACCTTTTCAAGTAAATGTCTCTCAGATTGATTACTCTTAAATCACCATCATTAATTGATCAGGATAAGGGATATTTTACATGGTCAAAGACAATTGAAATCATGCCTTCCTCCAAGGACATTTAGAGAATGGTTTCCTTAAGGAAAAACCTAACATATGCTAGTGATTATCTTTCTGAATACTTTAAAGGAACTGAAAACCATGTGAAAACATTAAATAGGAAGATTTTACATTTTCAAGTCTTCTTTTCTGGAAGAAAATAAATACCCCTATTTATTTTCATGAAAATATTTACGGACAGTGATGTAAATTTATTCTAGACTTGGGAAACTGATGGAAGTAGCAAATTAGTATACATTGATGAAAAGAAATAGCCTTACTTAGCATTTAATCCAAATACTTTTCAATTGGAAAAGTGAATCTGTCTTTATGCAGATACATGTCTATATAAAGCATTTTACTGGATGAAGTGTTTTGTCACTGCTTTGCCGAGTAGTGCCCTATGAATATACCTTTCTCGGGCTGAGCCTCACTGTTCTTATAGTAGAGCGCTGTCAATGAGCTTGTTTATGTTCCTTTGCCCCTTGTTTCTCCTTAAGTCACATCGTCTTCCAAGTGTTCCAGTGTCTCTTATGCACAAGACTTCAGTAATCTTTCACACATGTCTTGAATTTTGTTCTCCTCAGAGTCCTTCCTTTTGAGGTCTCTGTTCTTTCTCAGGGTGGACTAAGTCCTATCCGGACTATCCATAAGCCTTTTTCCTGGAGCTGAATTTCCTTATCATCCCAACATTTTGCATTGCTGTCCCTCCATTCTGCATCTCATATTTCCCAGATCCTACATCCTTTTCTAGTTTTACTCTGTCCTTTTGTCATGGAGACACATTCCATGAACTTCCTAATAAAAGGTCTCCAGCAAGAAAAACAAACCCAGGTATTTATGTCTGGCAATACATTTATTCCACTATGAATCATTTGACCTGGATTTTAAAAGTCTTGGTTAATAAACTTCCTCCACATCTTGAAGGGTTTTTTTCCTCCTTTGCTTTTCAGATTTCAGTGTAGCTTTGGTAAAATTCCATGTCATTGTGATATCCATTCTCGTTTTTTTCTTTATGTAGTAGTATTTTTTTCTTTTTAAAGGTTTCAATGATCACCCGCTTAACACTCACTTCCTGAAATTTCACCATTATATGCCTTATAGTTTAATTTGGATTTTAAAGCTCTTTTTAAGTTTATTTATTTTGAGAAAGAGAGAGAGCACAAGCAGGGTAGGGACAGAGAGAGAGGGAGAGAATTCTATGTAGGCTCTGCTCTGACAGCACAGAGCCCAACACAGAGTGTACACTCATGAACTGTGAGATCATGACCTGAACCAAAACCAAGAGTTGGATGTTTAACCTACTGAGCCACACAGGTGCCCCAAGTTTATTTTTTATTTTAAAAAGCATTTCAGTCTGAACACTTATTTCCTTCATTTGCTGGCATAATTTCTTTGATAATTTTCTCCGTTTTCTTCTATGATTGTGTTTATCGAAATGGGTTTCATTTCCTTGGATTTGATCTGAATCAGTCCTCCAGTTTTCTTAATTTCTTAATTTCAGTCCAGTGTTCAATATTTTTGTTCTACTTTCCAGGACACTTCCCCTAGTATATCTTTTATCACTTCTACTACATTATTTATTTCAGCTATCCAATTTTAATTTGCAAGAGCTCTATGGTTCTCTGATCATTCTTCCTTTTAGAGCATTCTGTTCTTATTTTTAATAGATGCAAAAACCTTTCTTATCCCTCTGATTTCATTGTCATTCTACTCTGATATTTTCTTCTGCCAATTCCTCCTACTTTCTCTGCTTCTTTGGTTCTTTTTACATGTACATTTTTAAAATAGAAATTATTTTAGCATTTTGTGTTTTGTTTCCTTTTGTCTTTTCATTTACTTCTTTGAAAAGCATTCACCACATACTTGATGTGCCTTAACTATTTATTCATATTTAAACTTATGATGCTGAAAATTGATCAAACTTTCTGTGTGTAAAAGTACTTTTCCTCAGGTTTATCTGAAAGTGAGGGGAAATTTTAGTGAGGATCGCCCCCAATAGAGTATCTGTAACATTTTTCTTGGGGGCTGATCAGTTTATACAGTGAAAACATAAATCAGTTTATGTAAGTCCCATGCTTAGAATACTTGAACAATTTCCCATAACAGAATGGAATTCAAACTTTATATCAGGGCTCCTAAAGCCCTGCATGATATGGCTTCTGCCTATCTCTTAAATTACCTTTCATATCACTTATCAATTCCTACTTTGAGTCCTGCTAGTTTCCTTTGGTTACCTGGACAAGCCATGTTTATACTCCACAGGGACTTGTTTTTAATACTTCCTCTACCAGAAACTCTTTTCTCCCAAATATGACATCCATGTATCTTTCTTTTTTTTTCTTTTACCAAAAATACCCATCATCTCTTCACAGAGGTTTCTCCTAGCCAGAATATTTAAGAATGTGCTCCGTTAGCTAGCAGAGCTCCATGTTTATTCCCTTTTCAGTATTTATCATAAACTGTAATTGTAATATGTTTATTTTTATTTCTCTTTTTCATCCTTACTAGAAGACGGGATTCTGATGAGAGGGACCTTTTCTACCATTTTCACTACTGTGTCCTGGCACCTTGCCATACACAGAGAATGTTCTCATATATTTTCGTAGTGAAAAAAGGTATGCCTTTTTGCCTACCATGAAGTTAAGCTGTGGACATTTGGCCTCTTTCTTATGCATTTGTTGACTGATTATTGATTGATTATCCATTAATTAAGGACATAGCAAGTGATACCTAATACATGACCGCTAAAAACTAGAGGCACAGAGACTTTGAAAGAAGTTATTTTCTTATAGGGATTGCTAATTGGAGGAAAAAGTACATGAAGTGATATTTTAATAGAATAGGTATTGGGGCGCCTGGGTGGCTTAGTCGGTTAAGCGTCCGACTTTCGCTTGGGTCATGATCTCACGGTTCGTGGGTTCGAGCCCCGCGTCGGGCTCTGTGCTGACTGCCAGCTCAGAGCCTGGAGCCTGTTTCAGTCTATGACTCCCTCTCTCTCTGACCCTCCCCTGCTCGCGCTGTCTCTTCTCTCTCTCCTAGAAATAAATAAAAAAAAAAACATTAAAAAAAAAATAGGTATTACAATAGAGGTCTCTAGAAGATAGAATGGAACTATAGAGAAGAGACTGACCAATTATACATATAGATGTGCCATAAGATAACTAAACATTTGAAAAGCATGTGCAAGATGCTTATTAGACCAGGACTGGACAGGACTTAATGCACTGTGGTCAGAGAGAGCAGCTAGTATGCCAGCAAAGAGTGGTGAAAAGATATTTGGTGTCTGTTACATTTTTATTTGCTTCTGTTGAAGCATTCACCATGCGTAATATTTTGCCTTTGCTCTTAGTTTATATTTAAGCTTCATATACTAAGATTAATATTTCTGCATGCATAAATGTGTTTCTGCATACTTCTGAGGTAGAACCACAGGTAGAGGTTGGTCCCCTTTCCCCTACCCATCCTTCTCATCTTTTATAGACGTCCCAGGTAAACCCAGCCCAGCCCACAGCCAACTTAATATTAAAATGCGGCCTCTTGAGGCAAGACTGACTGAATCTACCTCAAATTCTAAATGCATAAGCAATAAAGTGGTTTTTGTTTTAAATCACTGAGTTTGGAAATTGTTTGTTGAATGGTAATAACAAAAACAAGCATAATGTAAGTAGGACAGAATATCTTTAGTCCAGTCTATGAACATAGAAGTTTATTGATGTGGTATAATAGAGGACCAAATCACTGGAGAAAAGGAGACTGGAAAGGGCCACTTGTCAGAAAGATAGATGTCTACATCTCTATCTATGTACTATAAGTATGTGTATATCTATATAGTTGAGAGCTATATCAACTGTAGTGATGGGCAGAGTAACAGTGAGGAAGAAACTAAATTTTTCTAAGAATGAAGAATGACCCAGGGTTCAGTAGGTATCAGCAACATAGAAGGGTACCTAGAGATATAATATAGATTAATGTTATAAGCTTCATAAGTGAGAGGTTTTAGGGATAAAGAAGATAGAGTATTCTAGCAATAGCAGTGAGAAACAAGAAAGACTCCTAATCATCTCCAAGGCAGACATATGAGGGCTATGGCAGATGACAACAACAGTCATCACTTGGGAGAGCTTCAGGAGAAGCAGTGTCAGCAGAGAAGAACCTCTTTGAAGGTAAAGGGAACATAAAAAATAGTTTGAGGATACACAGGATTTTGCTGATGGTACACTAAAAATTCCAGAAAGAATGGCAGGACCAGGATGAGGAATGTGCACTGTGGGAGATAAGTGGTGAGCTGGTCACTGGGATATTTTAGTGACTGGCAAACGAAGTTAATAACAAGCTGATATTACTTCTGATGGACTCAAGGAAGATAGTTTTGTTGAGGACTTTGTTAGGGAGATAGAAAAATGTGATTCATATTTTAGCTTCATATCAGCCATGTAGATGGATATGGAAGAACTAGGAGAGTATAGTCTTATCCCAGAGTGCAGAACATACTGGTATAAGACTCCTACTAACTTATTCTTTGAAATCTAGGCTATTTTTAAGGGGAGCCTGGGTGGCTCAGTCAGTTAAGCGTCTGACTTTGGCTCAGGTCATGATCTCACAGTCGTCGGTTTGAGCCCCGCGTCGGGCTCTGTGCTGACAGCTCAGAGCCTGGAGCCTGTTTCAGATTGTGTGTCTCCCTCTCTCTCTGCCCCTCCCTCACTCGTGCTCTATCTTTCTCTGTCTCAAAAATAAACTAAAAAAAAATAAATCTGGGCTATCTTTATGTACGCTGCAAAGGAGGGTAGAACTGTAGAAGCATGATCAAACTCTAGGAAAGGAGAAGACAGTACATGTGTAGAGGAGAAAATACTCTTGGAAAAATAGAATCAAAGGGAGGAATTGAATTTGCAACTGTTTGCTATGCATATCCACCAGTACTTTCAAAGATTTCCACCGAGCTTCACCTCAGCCCGAATAGCTGTGTTAATAAAATGACACCCATGATCAATCAAAAATAAACACCATACTCTTCCACTACACAAATACACATACACACATGTACACACTTAATGAATAGAATTTTAATATTTTTATTCTTTATAAAAATAAATATATGAAAAGGCAATTTGAATAGTTGGAACAGCTTTGTAAGTATAACATTGAGAAGAATGTTTTGAATGATTATAGGGAAGAATACTGTGCAGACAGTTTGCTATTCTGTATTTTATCTATTCTGTTGTTTTGGAAAACAGGGAGGTATGTATGTATTTATTTATTGACAGCACAAGTAGGGGAAAGGTAGAGAGAAAGAGAATGAATTCTAAGCAGGCCTCATTCTGGGTGTGGAGCCTGATGCAGGGCTCAGTCTCATGATCCATGAGATCATGACCTGAGCCGACATCAAGAGTTGCATTAACCAACTAGGTGCCCCAAAACAGGGAGATATTTATAGAAACAATCTCTTTGTATAACTTTCATTTGTAATTCAGAAAGTCAGACAATTATATATATTTATGTATGTGTATGTGTGTGGGTGTGTATATGTATGTATACATGATATGTAAAAAAAAACACACAATACCTGTCATATAATAGAATAAAATAAATTCTTTCCAAATAAAAAGTAATACAAAGAATATAAAGTACTATCTTAATTTAAAAAAAAGGTTTACCGTATCATTCAACATGTCAGCACCAAATATGAACAATTTGTTTAACTGCTCAACGAAAGTCAGGTATGGGGGGAAGGAATAGAAGAGAAGAATAAAACTGTGATGTCAGTTAAGATTTTTCAGTAAAGATCAAGGGAATGCGATAAAATGACATTTTGTTTAAATATGATGTTTTCATAGATACACATGTCAGTGTGTCTCTATGTATCTGTCTATATGTATATAAAAAAGGTTTTGACCTGAGTGTCTGGCTGGCTTATTTGGTAGAGCATGTGACTCTTGACCTCAAGGCCATGAGTTTGAGCCCTGTGTTTGGCACAGAGATTACTTTAAAAAGAAGAGAATGTGAAATAATCGTTTTTATGTCAACACATTCTTTTTCATTGATCAGTCTTGAATATAAGCTATAGGAATGTTGATCCACAACACCGAAAGGAAAATAATAAATAAATAAAATATTTTTCTATTTTTGTTATTTTTAACATATAACAAGATTTTAAAATAAATTACTCATATTTTTTATATCCAGGATACTCTTATAGATATTTAAAGCAAATGAGATGAACAGTAGTCAAATATATTCTTCTGAGAATTTTAAGGATACCACAGTAGGCTATTAGTATCTGATATCAATTGCTTCATGAACACAATCCTCTTACTCTTTTTTTTTTAGTTTATTTATTTTAATAGAGACAGAGACAGCACAAGTGGGAAGGGGCAGAGAGAAAGGGAGATGTAGAATCCCAAACAGGCTCCACATTGTCAGCCCAGAGCCTGATGCAAGAGTTGAGCTCATGAAACCATGAGATCATGACCTGAGCCAAAACCAAGAGTGGACACTTAACCTACTGAGTCACCCAGGTGTATCCCCCCCTTATTCTTTTTTATTTTTTATGTTTATTTATTTATTTTGAGGAGGGAGGAGCAGAGAGAGAGAAAATCCCAAGTAGCCTCTGCACTGTTAGCATGTGAGATCATGAATTGAGCCGAAACCAAGAGTCAGATGCTTAACTGAACCACCCAGGCATTCCACTTTTCAAAATATGCCCCATCTTTTTGAAGCAGGAGGATAATCACGAGGGCATGATACCATGGAAATCAAATGGTGAAGTGTTTTTAGAAATGTCGAATGCTGCTGAAGGGATGAAGAAAATGAGGACTAAAAATTGGCCTGAATTTAGCAAAATAGAAGTTACTGGTGATTGTAACAAAAGAAGTTTCTGAAAGAATTTGGAAATTAATGCATGACTGAATGAGTTCTAAGGTGAAAGTGGGGCAAGAAAATTGACATAGTATCGATATAACAAATTTTATCAAGACCAAATGATTTTTTCATATCTCGAAATAATGTAAGGAATCCTGCTAACCATATGTTTAGTGTGGTTAAACTCTGTTTTCAGATGAGGAAAATTAGAGTCCACAATAAATTTGTGTTTGCCTATTATTTCTAGTTTAAATCATACTCCCAAGGCAGACAATTCTTTCTTCCTCAGGTGCTACCTTGGTGCAGTCCTCTTTGATTCCAGTATCTCGCACCATATCCGTATAATAGTAGTTTCATAAAAAAATATTTGTTTCATTAGAATAGAACCAAGCAGTTTAACCAGCCAGGTATTAGTAGAAGTAATATAATAACAAAGGGCTTTAGAAATTGGGTCACAACATTGCAATTTGTATCATGGTTCAAAGTGGTCAAGATCAATTTTTGATGCCTAACATGGATTTGAAACCTATATACAACCCCCTACCTCTCTAGCCAGCACTCCCTAATACCACCCACATAGCTGTAAACTCATAGTACCTGTGGGAAAGATCTACCATAAGTCCCAATTGAGAGTCAAATATATCTTAAGTGCCCAGAAAACCAATGCAGAAACTCTAAATGAGATGATTTACATTGACAGGCTTATTTGTTGCTCTGTTATTTTTGCCGATGTGATTATAAGAGGAAAGTTTGTACCACTGATGTAGAGCAAGAGAACAAACAGTGTTAGGAGAGAAAAAAAGTGTGTTTCCCATTCAGATTTATGGAGCAATCTGGTTGATGCGTCCTTTGGAAAAATATGTTTCAGGCAGACGCTTTAGGAGACACTTTTATAAAGGACACTGTACAAGAAGGGGCACAGGATGATGACAAAGTGGCCCAGCGTACAAAAAGCTAAATATTTTTTTCCAGTGTCTTTATGGCAGAGTTCCACCAGAGTGCCCTGTGTGTTCAAGTGTGGTGGCGATGCAGCTAAATAGAACATTGGTGCACTGGTCATGAAACTGACTCTTGAGATGTAATAAATAGCTAGTAGACACAGGAGTACATAACATGACAATGAGCTTAGTATGGAAATGAGTAGG
Organism: Proteles cristata cristata; assembly: GCA_017311185.1. Classification (NCBI taxonomy): domain Eukaryota; kingdom Metazoa; phylum Chordata; class Mammalia; order Carnivora; family Hyaenidae; genus Proteles; species Proteles cristata. Next base: position 19,219 of record JAESUZ010004085.1, on the reverse strand, counting down.
TTCACCTGAGTCATTGCTCGCTTTGTGAATGTATATAAAATAGTTAATGACTCCCCCAAATAATTTAATTACATTTTATTTTAGAAAACATGTAGGCGAAGACAAGAAATATAAAAACTTGAATCATTATTGTTACTGTGGTTTTATTCATATCATGTCATTATGGGGATGCACAAGAATTTGATTATGTGGGGCGGGGGGGTCCCGTCTATGTTAGTTACTTTTACTAAAGGGACTTTTATTGGTTTTAAAAGAACATAATTTGTCTCCAGTTTACCTGAAAGAGTTAATAACCCGTTCCTCAAAAGATCCAGTTAACCTTTCCTCGAGCACAAAACATGGCTTTGTCACTAATAAGACTGAGCGAGACAAATTCTACAAACATCTAGAGAACAGTGAAACCATGCAAAATAAACTCAGTGGGATCATTACCAGTCAATCATTCTGGGCAAAGTTAAGAGGGTTTCTTTTGACATCTTATAAAATTAGTACATGAAGGGAGGACTATGGATAATAAATGTCTAAGTTTCAATAAAGTGGCTGGTACGGTGTTCTAGTAAGTGTATACAAATTGTCAAATCAGTTTTGATAAGAACACAATAAAATTGATTAAAAATAAACTAAGAGATCGTGAATGTGGAGAACGATAGATGAGAGTAGGACCTTTGAAGTACCGGAAAACGATTCTTGGCTCTATTAAATGGATTTCTGACCATAAATAGAGGGCAAATAGGGCTTGAATTAGATTCGCAGATTATATCAGCTTGGAAGGTGCTGTAAAAATCAGTTTGGAGAGAGAAATGACATAACTGGTTGTAAATAAGTTAAATCTGTGGGCAGAAAAGAACAAATGAGATTCAGTTTGTAAAAGAGCAAGCAAGAAAGCTATTACCAAACAACTGTATGACAATACCATTTATTGCTAATAAAAGTGATGGCATAGTATTTTACAGTATATGGCATGCCTCGTAAATACTCATTTTTATGTGCTTATTGGGTAGCAAGCCAAGTGAACAGACTACTTTCTGGAATAAGGTTGATTATCCAAGGGAAGTCATTGAGTCCTCCTCAGACTACGCACTAGTGTCAGTGTGTTTGGCAGATGGGCCAGCTGTGTAACTTGTTTCTATCTCCATCTGGCTCCTCCTGATTCTTGGAGCCTTTTCTGTCTTTTAGGAAACAGGCAGCAAATATTTCTTAATTGTATAGCAACACATCCTTAATGCTCTGATGTTCACTCAGGGGCTGCATTCTAAGTTGTATTCCAGTACATATTCCACAGTTTATCCCCTCTAATACATTTTTGTTATCTGTCAAACATTATTTCATACAGTAAGTGCACAATTTCCATCTGCCGCATAAGGTCTAAAAGAAAAACAAAAGACAAACAGAGCTCCTCCTGTTTCTGGTTCAATGGGCTGCAGGTGTTGTAGGTAAAGGACTGCTTATTGGTGGAGATGGAACATTTCCTCCAAGTGAAATGACTTAATTTGTCTCCAGTCTCAAAAATTAGAATTCAAATAAGAAAACAAAGTATTATATACCCATCAAAAAGAGAAGCAATGAGATGTGTTGGAAGTTCAGTTGTTAGCCATTAAAGATGTGAATACATGATCCTATACACAGAAAACAAATGGAAATGAGGCAAGTGTCCTATTCTGCATAGTTAAAATATGAATTATTACTCCAAAACACAGTTGCATTAGCTTCCTGATAGCCTTAGTCCTAATTGCCTTTCTTTTTAACGGCAATTAGGACTCAGTACATTTTCTTACACCTGATATGCATGCGATACAAATATTATCAAAATCATGATTATAAACTCTTCTAATTACTTCTTTCCTTCTGTTCTAAAGTGACAGTAACTTTCTGGCATTAGAATGCCAACTGAAGCCAAGGAACAAAGCAAACAGAAATCCTTTAAAGGACAATAGATGGATTAAAGAGTTCTATTAGAATTGGATGGTGAGGGGAAAAAAGTAGGTCAGAGGTATTTAGACTGAGAAAACCAGGTCATTTCATCATAAATACATAAGAATGGTGAGCAACCCCTAAGAAAGAGCAACTTATGAAATAAATTCTTGCTTTAAATGCAGGCCTATTGTTACTTTAAGAGGCTAATTATGGTGATAAAACTGAATACATTTAAATGTGGTTTCCTAAGTAAGTGAGTACCTCACCGTCTTCAGAGGGTGTGGGAAGCTTGAGGATTCACAATTACATTTGCCATTATATTAACTGAGTGAAGGGAAAACTCTTGAGACCTCATAACTGGGCAAATTGGTATTGGAAAGGAATCTGGGTCAAGAATGCCAATGTCAGTTAAAAAGAAAAAAATCAGCATTCTCAGTTACAATATCATAATTTCTGACAAAGCTGTGCATGTCAAGAAGGAATGAGGTTAAATATCACCCAGAATTTGCATCTGAGTTCTTAATAAGAGATACGGATTATCAAGAATCATAAAGAATTAGGTACTGAGATTGAGATTTCACACATATGAACAGGAATTTTCATGACTCCAACAGACCAGAGATTTCCCCTAAATAACACAGTGAATCAGTTATATTTTACATACATTTTATCTTTCTTGTTGAACTATGGACAAGTTGATGATGTTTGCAAAGAATTAGCTAATATGAAAACAAAGTAAGTAAAATGTAAGAGTTTTATTAAAAAGAAAAGTTTTTAATGCATTGTACTGGTAGTTCCACAGATTTTGCTGTGAAGGTACACAGATGAGTAAGCTGTATCCCACACTCTCAGGAGGTATGCAATTTAATGGCAGGCGATGATATGCAAAACTGACTCTAAATAAACAGAATACAATTAAATAACAAAAATACAACAGTAGCACAGCAAAACAGTTTGGGAGATAAAAATATTTCCAAAATAATCCCAGCCCCGTATGGAGAGTGGGGACTTCTTTAAATTACAGTTGGTAAAGATTTAAGGATGAAAAAGCCATCCTACCAAGGGCAGATTCCCCAGCAGGAGTCTCATTTTGCCTTTATCTTTTTTTTTTTTAATCAGTTTTGTCCAGCTTGGCTTTCACTTTGAAAGTCTGAGCTAAAATGGCAGGACAGCACTCCTTCAAGGATGAATCAAGAACATATTCTTAACTTCTCTTGTTTTTATTGTTGTATTGTGATTGCAATGCTACTCATTGCCGTCCAGAACAGTACGCTCACTCACCATTCACCATGAGCATTGTATTACAGTGAGAGGGAATTTGCCATTGCTAAGATTATATGCCACAACTTTAATTTTCTATCTCAGGCCTGGAAGATGTTACTGAGCCCTCATTTCTAAGAGAAGCAGGCATTTTTGTTTTGTTTTGTTTTGTTTGTCTGTTGGGTTCGTTCTACCTCTGCTTCTTCCTTTTGGAATCCTCTTGCCCTATCAATTTCCTTGAGATCTAATTTGGCTGAAGTCATGGATAATCCTATAGTTTACTTTTATTAAGTTATTTATCATTTCCTTTTATTACTGATGACATGAAAATCCCTTCTCCATTCTGCATAAATGAATTGAGTGCGTTTTATGCACCAGTGTTCTTTAGATGGGAAATATAGTGGTGAATGAAACCAACTAAGTTGTAGCCTTTCAGAAATCACATTTTAAGGCAGGGGATAGACAATTGTCCTAGAAACAAAAAAATTACTAGAAGAATAGAATTCCAGGTGTTAGTGAGTTGTCTGAATATTAACATGGCAGAGTAAGGCTGTAGAGAAGGGCAACATTATTACTTCTGGTAAGATATTCTGGAAAGGCTGTTTGGTAGAGACAAAATGAGGCTGGAATGAAGTGAAGGATGTAGCTCTGTGACCTTCTGGAGGGAAAGGGTTCCCAGGAGGGCAAATGAGAGGCCCTCTTAGGATGAAGTCTTTGGCATGACCAAGAGGCAGAAAATGACCAGGTAGCTAAATTGCAGTGAACGAAGCAGGAAGAATAGGGATGAGGGCAGAGAGGTAGTCAAGGACCAGCTCTCATTGTCTTCCCCCCACCCCCCACGCTAAAACTATAATCTTCATCGATATTTCTGGGGTCCTATGGTCATGTACCCTCTCACCTGCCTTCTCAGGCCTTGGCCCAGCTTCGCTTTTGTCCTATCTTCTCTAGCTTTTTCTGTAAAGATACTTCTACTCATATCCCTGCTTCCGACGTACATAAGTGTGATTTGTTGTGCTTGTGAAATAATTAGGAATATATTCATGTTTGTCAAGAGACTTCCCGTATGGCTTATTTTTAAAGTTCACCTTTGTAACAGTGAATTGCTTAAGATAGAGACATAGAACGGTGTTAGTAATAATTTGAGGGTTGGTGCAGAGGGCAACCAATATCTGTAACAACAAATGCCAAATTCAAAAAGGATGTATTTAATAATTAGGGTCTAAAAAATAAAGAAGTGTTGGGGAAGCTCTGCCACAGGCTGAGTAGGGCAAGAACCACCCCCATCCTTTGGTCTACTTCCCTGCACCTGTGACCCAACGACTCTCACTTCACCCATCAGATCTATCTCAGTGAAGGGACAAAAACATTGATATCGCCATTTTGAAATGCAGCAGATTCAAAAATCACATCCATAGCATGGTTTTTGAGTATCCTCTGTCTTTTCCAGTCATCAGCCCCTCAGGTATGATAAGTGGCTTTAATATAATTTACCTTCTAATCCAAGAGCCAGGGCGAAAAAAGGAATATAGGGGGATATGTCTAATACCCCTATATCACTTTATCTGTTTTACAGTCCCTGTTCTCTAGGTAAACAGAAAGGATAGGGAAGAAATCAAAGGAAAAGGAAAAAAAAAAAAAAACTTAAAGAAACCTACCCTTTGTCTTTGTGTGTGTGTGTGTGTGTGTGTGTGTGTGTGTGTGTGTGTGTGTGTATGTGTGTGTCCATAAATAATCTCTGGGCAAAATTATATGTTATAAGGAAATGCATTCCAAAGCTTAATTAGGGTTTTTAAAATTCAAGCCAAACATATTATTTTACTTAATTCACATGGGGAATAGGAAGTTCTAACTCAAAGGAAACAATTCAGTTTGTAGCCTGTTCTCCAGAAGAGGGAGGCCAAGCCACATTTACCCTCAAGTTTAACCACCACTCACATTAATCTTACCAAGATTGTCCATTCTGGCTCTGGCTGGTGTGTTCACCTAAGAATTGTCCTTCATGACAGCATTTTACATGTGGCTTGGTATCCAGAATTGTCTCAGCCTAGGGTTCTTAGGAGTAGAATGCATATGCAGAAATAGTTTAAATAAGCAGAAAGAACTAAACTTTAAACTGTTTTTTTTTTTAACTCCCTGAAAGGGCACTAAGCTCTATTTACACTGACCTTCCTTTTTATCTTAGTCTCAGCAAAATGTTGCCCAATCTCAAGGACATCTGTGTGGATCCCATTTTATAAGCTATTCCAGTGATTAGCTCAGTTAAATATCACCTCCACTGGGAAGCCTTATGTTATCAACATAAATAAATAACAAACTCCATCCCATTTCTTTCTACCACATTATTGTACTACCCAAATATTTCTTACACAGTATTCAAAGATTATAAATAGATAATTCAAAATTATCTACTTTATTTACTAGTTTCATGATTTTGTCTTCTGATCCAGTAGAGTACAGGCACCATGATTTTATCTATGCTATTTTCTTGTTAATCTAGAACAGTGCCTGTCATATGCACTGTTTAATACCATTTTTCATACTTTCATTTTAATAAAATTGAAAAATTACAGAAAATTTGCAAGCAAAGAACAAAGAATGCCCATTCAACCAGATTTATCAGTTGTTACCATTTTTCCACATTTGTTTTATAACTTTTTCTAAATATTTATGTCTTTCTGTCTACCTGTGTGTATTTTCTAAGAATATTCTCATACCTAGCATCATTGTAGGAACTGAAGTCCAAGAGATTTATTATTTTAATAGTATTACTAGTTAAACAAATGTCCATATCCACATTTTACAATTGTACCAAAATATTCTCATAGCATATTTTTTTCTGATGTAGGTTCCGATCCACAATTGTACATCCCATTTAGTTGTCATATGTTTTTGGTGTCCTTCACTCTGGAATTGTTTCTCAGCATTTTTTGTCTTACATGACCATGAAATTTTTTAGGAGCACTTTTATTTAGGAGCATAATTATTTTGCTAAATGTCAATAATTTTTTTTTGGAACTTGAATACATGAATACTGACTAACTACCATCTAGAATTGTCTTGTCCCTATCTAAAGAAAACTTGAGAATTGGAAACATACATATAAAATTTTCAAAACTTCACTCAGTCCATTCCAAGATCTAAGAACAAAATGGAGACTAAGTCAGTCTTTAGGAGAGTCCCAGTTTCCATTCTTCCAAAGTTTTCAATTTTTAAAACTAAGTAAATAATTACAACAGACTTCCTGAAATTTTGTATTAATCTAGTTAAGAATATACCATGAAAATTTAAATAAGCTATCAGAGTATATTTTGTGTGGACCTCCTTTAAGGAGCATACATCAGTAATTACACCAGTCTTGTTTAAAATCAAGACTTTACTATCTTTCTTTTGCAATTTCATGTTCCAGAATTTTTCTTTATTGATCATAAAAATAAAGGAGATACTGTCTGACTTAGGTCTATTTTCAACCAGGTTTTTAGAATAGAGATTGCCATGGACCAGCACATCACCCTCCAAAGGAAAGAATTCAAATATGGTGTGCCAATAAAATCACTTAACAATCTCAGATTTTAACATTTTCAAAGCTCCAGTACAAGTACATCATGCCCTGTACATCTGCTGTGAAGAAATGGGCAGAATACTCAGTTTAAATAAACTCATTCAAACACCAGCGAGCTAGGAATTCTCACTTTCACCACCAACTTTCACCACCAAAATGTCCTTAAAAACCTTGTATTTCCATTTAATTTTCCTTTATCTGATAGGAAAACTTGTCTCATCTTTTTAGTCAATTCATTGGTTTCCCAATGCTGGATATTTATTGGAGTAGCTGGGGAACTTGGAAGAACTATCAATTCTTGAGCCCCACCACTAGTGATTCTGATGTAATTGTTCTGGAGTGGACTCTTAATAGTGGTTTTATCTTAAAAGAACTCCAAGTGCCTCTAAACTGTAACCAGAGTTGAAAATCACTGATCTGAACCAAGGAAATTCCCATTACCCAGTGACACCAATCAAGTAGAATGTTGAAATACTTTCCAATCAGAAGGCCCTGCTTCTTACATAGTATGCTCATCTTATCCTTCCCCTTGGTTACAAACCAATGTGTGTGGCTAATTTGAATCATTGCTTTTAATTCCAATTAGATGCAGTGGATTAAAACTCTTGACTAGAATAAACTGGACCATTATGTTGTATGAATATGTGATCAAGAAATCAGAAACCATGCTAACTTTGTCAACATCAATTACATTCTTAGAATTGATTATACGTCTTATATCCCTTCATTATGTTAAATCTTTGATCATTTGCTTGATTTCTTCTTTAAGAATTGTCATGGTCTTTTATTGCAATGATGTCTGATTAGGTAAGAGATTTTCAGCTATATAGAAATCAAAAGCATTTGATTAACCACCAGTGAAAGAACATCATAGATTATAAAACTTTTCAAGAAACCATTATGTAGTTAAAGCATTTATATATCCTTTTTTATTAGGCCTCTACAAATATGGGTATTATGATGCAAATAGTTAAAAATAAAACAAAATACAACAATGTCCTTGTCATCTGAACTCTCCCCATAATTTAATCTGGGATCCTGAACTACCCATTTCTGAGCTCATCAATAGTTCTTGAATATCAGCTGCACCATACTTAATCAATAACTAAGCCTTCATTAGACTCAATGAGCTGTTGATATGTACTTTTACATATTCAAAGTCTATTTCTCAGTATGGATACTAACTGGATCTTTATTGAATGAAAAGGTCAAGTTGGACTTTCTCTTGGCAATGTTGCTAGCTCCCTCAGATTCTCATTAATGAAACTTTGTTATTGCTGCACAAAGAAAGCTTATAGGAAAAAAAGAGTATTGACTTCAGTGTATGTATTATATTCCCTAAAAATATTTAGAAATGGGCATTAGTTACAGAAGCAAGGAACTTGACAGCTTACTGATTATGCAGATATTCCCTGCACTTACTTAAAATGAACCAATTAGTGCAAGAGGTGGCAAATTCTTAAAGGGACAGATAGTTACAGTTTTAGGCTTTGCTGGCCACATGGTCTATCACAACTATTTAACTCTGCTGTTGTAATGCAAAAGCACCTATAGATAATATGTAAAGAAATGGATGTGGCTGTGTTACAATAAAAGTTTGTTTACAGAAAAAGATGTTGGGGCTGTGGGTTATAGTTTGCTCACCTCTAGATTAGTGGGGTAAATTATGTCCTATATATAATACACATATGCATATACATACATTTTTTTTGCACATATATAATATACATGCATATACATACATATGTTTTTGTTTGCAAAATGGAACTTCCTCTTAGCAAATTGAGCACTGTAAAGTAAACCTGCAAGAGGTGCGGGTGAATTTTGTATATATTTGAAGTTACCACATCTTTTATCTTTAATCAACTTGTCATATTTTATGACAAAATAGCAAAACACTCTATCCGTGCCTCCTTTACTTAAATAAACTTCCCTGAAGGTATTTGGTATAGCTTTTCCTAAAGGAAATCAATTGAAAAAATTAGCTATTTATTAACTCTGCACACTTTTAAATAAGTAAATAAATAAATACTCTCCTCTTTAGTTGTTTGGCTAGAATCTTGCATGTAAGATACTTTATGCTGCCCTGATAGAGACACAGATTTCATTATCTCAGGAAAGGCACCCACAGGTCAGATTTCAGAAGACTTTCTAGTTGTGTTTTATGGAGAGGACAGAACTCTATCATCAAATCTAAGTGCACTTAATTTGGGAAGAGGGGCAGTTGATTAAAGGTTTGGTATCAAAGAAATAGTGGATTGAAGAGGAAAAATGTTTCTAAAGTGCTCTAAACAGATGGACTCTAAAATCAGTCTCTTTCAAAATATTGCTGCCTCAGGGTCTTCCGGTAATTTTTCTTCCTGACATGCCCTGATACCTGATAATAGGAATACACACATGAAAAGAAAAGAAAAGAAAAAAAAAAAAAACAGCAGCTACTCCTAGTGACCTCCTTTATATTCATCTGTTAACTTTTTCTGTCTTGAATTATGAAACTTGTACTGTACGTGTCAAGAAATGACAGTTACACTAAAAGCGGCCCACATATCCTCTGAGATTGAGACAGGGACATTCCATGTAACACTCACATCTAGTAGTACAAATGAAAAACACAATTAGCCAGTGAGACTTTCACTGGTGTCTAGTTCACAGAAATAGAGCATTCTCTCATTCATTACCAAAGTATTGCAGAGAGGCTGCTGCAATGCATGTGTCTACAGCATAAAGTAGCTAGGCTTACCCTTTTTATGTGTGTTTGACTGTATAGTCCACATGAGTCTGGTATCAACTCTTGAGACATGGCTGTACACTTTAACGGAATCATGTATATATTTAAAAGGAAACATATTAAAATAAAAAGCTTCTGCGCTATGAAGGAAACAGTCAACAAAAGTAAAAGGCAACCTGTGGAATGGGAGGAAATATTTCATATGACACATCTAGTAAAGGATTAGTATCCAAATTATATAAAGAATTTATAAAACAACACCCCAAATCCAAAGAATCCAATTTAAAAATGGGCAGAAGACATGAAAAAATATTTCTCCAAAGACATATGGATGTCCAGCAGATATTCATCATCACTCATCATCAGGGAAATACAAATGAAATCCACAATGATATATCACCTTACACCTGTCAGAATGGCTAAAATCAATAACACAAGAAACAACAGATGTTGGAGAAGATGTAAAGGAAAAGGAGCCCTCTTGCATGGGAATACAACCCTCTTGTTGGTGGGAATACAAACTGGTGCAGTCACTGTGGAAGACAGTAAGGAGTTTCCTCAAAAAGGTAATAGAATTCCCTTATGATGTAGCAGTCTCACTACTGGATATTTACTCAAAGAATAAAGGAACACTAATTCAAAGGAATACGTGCACCCCTATGCTTATAGCAGCATTATTTATAACAGGCAAGATATGGAAGTGGCCCAAGTGTCCATCATTTGATGAATGGATAAAGAACTGATGTGTGTGTGTGTGTGTGGATGTATATGTATGTGTAAACACAATATGGAGTATTATTCAGTCATAAAAAGAATGAAATCTTGGCATTTGCAACAATACGGATGGAACTAGAGAGTATAATGCTAAGCAAAATAAGTCAATTAGAGACATTTCACTCTAGTGTGGAATTTAAGAAAAGTAACAAAGGGAAAAAATAAGAGTAAGAGATAAATCAAGAAACAGACTCTTAATTATAGAAAACAAAACTGATCATTACCAGAGGGAAGATGAATGAGGGGATGGGTGAGACAGGTGTTGGGGATTAAGGAGTGCACTTGTGATAAACACTGGGTGCTCTATGGAATTGTTGAATTACTGTATTATAAACCTGAAACTAATATTACAGTGTGTAGTAACTACCTGGAATTATATTATTCCAGTAAATATATTATTCTTTTTTAGTTTTGTTTTTTATTGGAGTGTAGTTGAGTTACAATATTATATTAGTTTCAGGTATACATCATAGTAATTTGACAACTATATACATTATAAAAAGCTCACCATGGCAAGTGTAATAACCATTTGTCATCATACAACATTACTGCAGTATTATTGACTGTATTCCCTATGCTGTACTTTTCCTCTTTTTGACTTATTTATTTCATAATTAAAAGTTTGTACCTCTTTATCCTCTTCACACATTCTCCCCCCTCCCCCACTCCTCTCCCTTTGGCCAACCACCCATTTGTCCTCTGTATTTGTAAGCATATTATCCTTGATGTTTCTTCTAAGAGTGTTGCCACATACCTTATACAGCTACTACATGTAGAGATTTCATTTCTATGACTATGAATGCAAATAGTAGTATATCTGTTATTTAGTAGTATTCACATAAAAAATACTAATAATGAAAATATAGATCACTCATCTTGGGAAAATTAATCTAACTGCAAATTTGCCAGAAGTCTGCAAATCATTTGTTTGTATGGATTCTTTGTTATGTTTTATGGTAAATTTTGAAAATTGACTCCGGAGAATAAAGTAAAAAGCAATTTTATTAGCTTTTGTAAAAAGCTCTTAAATGATTTCACTAAACATTTAAAAACCAAAATAAATAACATCTAAGACTGTTATATCACTGAGATGATTTTAAAAGCCTCTGAGGAGTACTTAATGACTTCTTTACTATTATGGAAAGCTTTTTACCAAAAAAAAAAAAAAAAACCTTAGTATTTTGTGTTCCAAATAGTTCCATAATGTATTCATTTGTTTTACAAACAAGCAAAGGCTATTTCCAAAATCAGTATTTATTTGAAACCTTATTGAAACCTTAGGAAATTTGACCTAAACTAGATTTAGGTACCTCCTAAATACCCTAAAGTCTAATAATAGTGTAACTCCTATGATTCTGCTAGTATTTGCCGCTTGCGAAGCAGCACTAGGCATATCCCTCCTACTAATAGTATCCAACACATATGGAACTATGTACGAAACCTAAATGTCCTACAATGATAAAAATTATCATTCCAACTATAATGCTAATTCCATTGACATGGGTATCAAAACCCAATAAAACCTGAATTAACTCAACAGCCCACAGCCTACTAATTAGCCTCATCAACCTTACCTACCTTAACTATCTCAAAAACAGTCTCAACTTCTCACTACTGTTCTTCTCAGACCCACTCTCTGCACCCCTCCCGACATTAATAGCATGACTCCACTAATACTTAGAGCCAGCCAGTCATACTTATCAAAAGAAACCATTGCCTGAAAAAAACTGTAGATCACAATATTCATCCTTTTGCAACTATTCCTATTATAACCTTTACCTCCATCGAACGAATTGTGTTCCTTATTTTATTTGAAGCCACGCTAGTTCCTACCCTGATTATTATAACCCAATGAAGTAATCAAACAGAACGACTGACTGCAGGCCTTTACTTTCTATTCTACACCCTAGTAGGTTCATTATCCCTCCTAGGTGCATTACTATATATCCAAAACACATCAAGCTTCCTAAACTTTCTAATCATACAATACTGAACTGAATTAATCTCAACCACTTGATCTAACATTTTCCTTTGACTAGCATGTATAATAGCATTCATAGTAAAAATACCTCTATGTGGACTACATCCCTGATTACCCAAAGCACGTGTAGAAGCCCCTATTGCTGGATCAATAGTACTCGCCACTGTGCTCCTGACACTAGGTGGTTATAGAATAATACGCAGTACAATATTACTTAATCTACTAACAAACCAAATAGCATACACCTTCCTAAAACTATCCCTATGAGGATTAATTATAACAAGCTCTATTTGCCTATGCCAAACAGATGTAAAATCCCTAATCACATACTCATCCATAAGCCATATAGCCCTAGTTATTGTAGCAGTGCTTATCCAAACACCATGAAGCTATATGGGAGGAACAGCCCTAATAATTGTCTGCAGATTAACATCATCAATATTATTCTATCTCACAAACTCACAAGTATTAGGCTATTAGGGTAACCTAGAGTTATTAGGGTTTAGGTTTGGCCAAAAACAATGAAGACATTTATTTTTTTTTTAATATTTTTATTTATTTCTAGGAGAGAGTGAGAGAGAGAGAGAGAGAGAGAGAGAGAGACAGCGTGAGCAGGGGAGGGTCAGAGAGAGAGGGAGCAGACCTGAGAAGCCCAGCAGTAAACAGCACAGAGCCTCTGACTCAGGGGTTAATCCTGACTAACTGCCAGATCACGACCTAGCGAAAGTCGGACGCCACTGACTATTTCACCCAGGCGCCCACAATGAAGACATTTATAATCAATTAAAGATAGAGTTGGGGCGCCTGGGTGGCTCAATTGGTTAAGCATCCGACTTCAGCTCAGGGCATGATCTCGCGGTTCGTGGGTTCGAGCCCCACATCGGGCTCTGTGCTGACTGCCAGCTTGGAGCCTGGAGCCTACTTCAGATTCTGTGTCTCCCTCTGTCTCTGACCATCCCCTGCTCATGCTCTCTCTCTCTCTCTCTCTCAGAAATAAATACAACATTTAAAAAAAAATTTTAAAAAGATAGAGTTAACTTTTCACAGATTCTCCTCGAAGTAACCGCTGATGGACTTAGTTCGACAAGCAGCTAAATTAACCTAGAAAAATGGAATTGGATAAAAAAAATGGTAAAAGGGAAAATGAAAGGTCCTAAACATGCTATGTGAGCTTTACAAAGATTATGGTAAAAGTTTGGGATTGGCTTAAAGGTAAAGTTTAATGAAAAAACAGGGAAACAATAAATGGATGATAAGTAGACCTTCAAATAAGGTCTTTGTTTTATAAATGAGGAGAAATACAATATGGACCAATGCTAAATTTGTGAGTTAAATATAAAATTAAATATGAATATTAATCTATTAAAACAATAGAATACAAGAAGAAAATTAATATCAAAACAAAATTTAAAATCTTCTGGAAATAATTGTATTAATAAAAACAATAAATGTAAATGGATGAAACTTATTCATAAGAAGACAGAAAAAGATTAGACTCTTAAAAATTAGATAAACATGACTTATAACAGAAATACATAAGACAAAATTATATATAAAATTTGAATATTCAAGAATGAAAGTCGCTATATACCCAACAAACCAAACAAGTAGAAGATGAGCAATATGTAATATTAGATAAGATAGAATTTCACACGTCAAGAATCGATAGGAGCTAATAATAAAAGTCAAAATTTAGGAGAAACACATAGCATTCATAAACTTATATAAACCTAAGAGTTTATTTATTTATTTTTTTTTTTGAAATATACAAGATAAAATAGCATATAAAAATTTTACATGTGCCAGTCTATTTGAAGATTTTTAAGAAAATTGTCTTAGAATATAGTACATTGAGGATAAATAAGTATGAATAGATCATTCGCACAATACTATTAACTTCCCTACCTATATAGCAATTGGAAGAGAACTCTAAAGCTAATAAAAAGAGGATAAAGGGACGCCTGGGTGGTTTAGTTGGTTAAGCATACGACTTTCGCTTAGGTCATGATCTCATGGTTCATGGGTTCGAGCCCCGCGTCGGGCTCTGTGCTGACTGCCAGCTCAGAGCCTGGAGCCTGTTTCAGTCTGTGACTCCCTCTCTCTCTGACCCTCCCCTGCTCACGCTGTCTCTCTTAAGAAAAAGAGGATAAAAATTCTAGTTTTGGGGCACCTGGATGGCTCCATCTTTTGAGTGTCTGACTTCAGCTCAAGTCATGATCTCACAGTTTGTGGGTTTAAGACACACACTGGGGTTTGTGCTAGCAGCATGGAGCCTGCTTCAGATTCTCTGTCTCCCTCTCTCTCTGCCCCTTATCCGCTTGTGTGCTCTCTCTCAAAAATAATCATTAAAAAAAAATCTGAAAAAATTTTCTACTTTCATGGTACACAATTAAATATGCATGAATTAAGATAAGGAAGCCTTTAACAAATTCCATATAATTAATGGGGGGATTTTATTGGTTGAAAAGAAAGTGAAAGAGTAGATAAAATATAAACATGTAAGTTCTATTAGCACAGGATGCTACTCAGCATTTAAAATTTTTGGACTCAATTAGTCTATATTGTTAGGAATAAATCTCACAAATACAGTGTTGAGAATCTGATGAAAGCAAGTTGTAGAGTGTTTGTTACAAGGCAAAGAACAGTGGAATTAAAGTGAAGAGACCTGATTTTCAGTGAAGTCTCTACCACATAAAAATTTGTGCAAGTCACTGTTTCTGAATCCTAGATCCTTCATCTGTAAAACATTAAAATGTTTGTCTGCTTAGTTCATGAGAGTATGTATAAAAGCATTTTATAACAGGAAAATATTTTCTGGTTATAAAATGCTTTCCATATATATGTGTGTATATATGTGAATACATGTGTATATATGTATGTATATATACATGTATATGTATGTATATATATACCTATACACACACACATATATATATATATATTTTAGTGAGTACTAATTATTACAACTTCCATGTATTTAATGACTACAATATGCCAGGCATATTTAAAATATTGTTAATACTCAAAATAATAAAAATGAAAATTAGTGATTATCACCATTTTAGAGGATGAAATTGAGGCTTGGAGGGAAATCTATCCAAGTTCGCAGAGTGGTAAATGGCACTGGCAAAAAAAAAAAAAAAAAAAAAAAACAAGGACTTTTTTCTCTAACTATAAATTATACCTTTCTTTTTGGTAAAAACATCATTTGCAGCATATGGAATATTTTGTAGGGTGGCAGGGAGATAATGACCCATTTAAAGGGTTAGTTCTAATATCTAGAGCTTGTGAAACTTATTAGTGATCATGTGATCAATTATTTTTCCAGGTTAATTCCTTGAATCACGTTTTCTAATAGAAAGTATTTATCATTTGAATGAAAAGACTACCAGATGCCTTCATCTGGGTCTCCTGGAAGGGCCTCTCCTGTCTATAGGGCTGCACGTTTCAGTACAGTAATTTTATATCTCCATATTCTTAATGATATGTGGCCTTCTGCTAGTAACCAAAGTGGTGGTCTGTCACCCTGCTGCTTCTGCTCACTGTCTGCCTGACA
Organism: Proteles cristata cristata; assembly: GCA_017311185.1. Lineage (NCBI taxonomy): Eukaryota > Metazoa > Chordata > Mammalia > Carnivora > Hyaenidae > Proteles > Proteles cristata. The sequence continues at coordinate 3,447 of JAESUZ010004085.1, read as the reverse complement.
GCTATGATAGAAAAGAGCTATCGGCTCTGCCACTCTTGCTCCCAGGAGTCCATAGCTGTGCCACCTTATCTGAATGTTGTGCTTCAGTAACTCCTTAAGAGAGTTCTTCTGCCCACTCAGCTTATGTTCCATAACCACATGGCAGCTGCTCGGGAAGCCGGCTATCTTCAGTTCTCTACAGAGCGCTCTCAACAGAGTTGCTCTGCAGCAAATGTGGATTTAGTAATGGCAGGCTCTCCCTTCCTGATGCCTAGGCCATTACACCACTCACAGAGAAAGATGAGTCACTGACCCCACTTATAGAATTATTCACAGACCCATCCATGCTCCATATTAGCCTACCTGAGTTGTTTATGCCATCGGAAGACATTTCTGGAGACTCATGGTAGAGCAACCCTGTAGTGGAATATTTCAGGAGAAATGTGCCCAACTTATTTTGTGAGGGTGCAGGAAATCCCAGGTTCATTGGAACTCCATTTGTTTCAGTGTTAATTTAGAAATGTCATTGTCCTCATCGTTAACTTGAGTGATTCTCCAAATATTTGTTCCGAAAATTGTTCTGTCACTCTGATCATAATTTGCTTTGGAACTCGGAGATCTTCATCCTATTAGTCTTGATTCTGTGATGGCTAGTAGCAAAAAAGTAAACTAACCAAATGTAGCCATCCTAATACTGTATTTTCTTTTAAATTTTTTGTTCAGTTCAGGTTGTTAGCACCAGGCCTGTGGACAAATCTGAAAATGCCCAGTTTATATTTTGTAAATTTTATGCCCTGTGAATGAGTACATGTATGTTTTGTTACTGTTTCAAACATAATGGTTAAAACCTGTACATTGAGGAATGTGGACTATACACCATATTCACCTTTGTATTTGAAAGCCTAGTTTTGGAATTACACTAATTTGAGATCAGTTCAGCATATCAGAATGATTGACTAAATATAGTAGTGGCAGAAACTAGCCAGAGGAGGACATCGATACTTCTTAAATTTGTTTTTGTGTATCTGTAAAATATATTTACATGATTACTTTGTTTGTTTATATATTTGAGAGGGAAAGAGAGCATGCATGAGCAGGGGGAGGCGCAGAGAGAGAGAGGGAGAGAGAGGATCCCAAACAGCCTCCAGGCTGTCAGTGTGGAGCCCAACACACAGCTTGATCTCATGGAACTGTGAGATCATGACCTGAGCTGAAATCAAGAGTCAGACACTTAATAACTGATTTACCTGATTAATTTAAATAGGTTCTCTTTGCATTATACTTTGTAATGGAATTTTTATAGTCTCTGAAAGTATATGACTGTATCATCCATTTATATATTTTAATTATATGTAGAATTTGAAATGAAGACCTATCTTTTTGTATGGATAGATAAAACAGCAAAATTCCTTATTTTCAGGCTCATTTTAATAATGTTCAATTCTGGGTAATTTCAAAGTGAGGTAAATATTAATGCATTAAGAGTTTAGTATCATTTATAAGAATAGAAATAATGTGTGGGAAGTATTCTCAAGGTTTTGGGTATAGAAGGGAATAAAAGGGAGAATAGGGAAATTGATTTAGAGCAAAATAAACCTTCCTAATCCCTTTTTACATGTTAATTTGATTTTTATAAGTCTTATGGAAAATGATATAGGAATAACTCTGTGCACCATCAAAAGCAGCCAGAGGATACTTTCAGTACTATTGCTCACTCTGACCTTGACCATGCTGATTGAAGTCAGAACCAGGAATTAGTGACATATCACTTGAATATGTCATATAGTTTTGTGTACATGATATTCATATTATCACAAATCTTAAATGTGCCTTTGTTACTATCCTACAATTCAGCTTTTTTTTTTCCCAAAGAAGATTCCTCCCCATCTCTGATAATTATTCATACCATCTCCTCTTTTCTCAAAACTCAATACTTCTTCCTCACTCAAAACTCCTCTCAGTATCTGTAGATCATCTTTTATTTCATTGAGAAAACAAAAGCATTCCAGAGAGAACTCTTTATAATCCTACATCCAAATCTAACAACAAATCTGCTTATGTAGCCACATAAACTTCCTAGCCATGCCTTTAATTTGCTAACCTATCATATCCTTTCTAAAGCCAGTTTTCAGTGTACAAACTCAATCTCATTTCATCATGCCATTTCCAGGACTTTGCAACTTCAGTGTTCTCTTTCTCCAGAATAACCACATCCTGCAGCTCAACCTGATCATCCTAATCTTTGTTTTAAGAGTATATGATACCAGGATCTTAGGTTTATTTCTAGCTGTTGTCATTGTCCTTTGCACTTCTACAGTAAAATGCTTTGAAAGAATTGCCTTCACTTTATAATTCACTTATTTTCCTCTCCTTCTTGCTGCAGCTCACTGGTATTAGTCTCACTTATCCACAAAAACAAAACAGATAGGAGATGTGTATAATTTATTGTAAGGAATTGGCTTATATAGTTATGGAGGCTGAGAAGTTGCAAGAATTTGTAGTTGGCTTACTAGAGAACTAGGAGAACTAGTAGTCTAAATTCCAGTGTGAGTTCAGAAGACTGATATCTCAACTCAGAAACAGTCAGTCAGAGGGTGCCTGGATGGCTCAGATGTTGTGTCTGACTCTTAATTTTGGCTTAGGTCATGATTCCAGGGTTGTAAGGTTGAGCCCAACATCAGGATCTGCGTGGAACCTGCCTAAGATTCTCTTTCTCTCTTTCTCATCTCCTCTCCCCATCTCATGCTCTTTCTCTCTCTAAAAACAAAACAAAAATAAAAACAAATAAACAAAACAGGCATAGAGAGTAAATTCTCCTTTATTCTTCCAGGTGTTTTATTCAGATCTCCGAAAAATTGGATGGGGCCCATCCATACTGGGGAGAGGTATCTACTTTACTCAGTCTACCATTTCAAACATTAATCTTATTGAGAAACACCCTCACAGACACACCTAGAAATAATGTTTAACCCAGATTCTGGACACTTCATGGTGCAGTCAGGTTGACACAGGTTGATTATCATATCACTCAATCACACTTTCGTCCCCAGCACTCCACTTAAGTTACTTCTTGTAAGTTGCTGCTGACCTCCATGTTGCCATCCCAGTGATTAATTCTCAGTTCTCATTTTCCTCAAACAAATCATAACCTATGATACTCCTACTTTTTGGGAAGCACTCTTAACTTCACCTCAGTGATTCCACTTTCCTAGATCTTTTCCTATTTAATTTGCTGCTCCATCTCAATCTCTTTGAAAGTTTTTTTCTTTGCTTTCCATCTTTCAACTTGGGAACTTTCTGGGGCTCAGCCCCCTCACTTGTCTTCTTTGTATATATCTGCTCTGTCAGTGAGCTCATCTTGTTTTAAATCCAATCTCCGTAACAATTACACTATATTTTTTGCTACACCCCTGAATTCTTCCCTGAACTCCAATTGTGCAGCTGACTTGACTTGGCTATATAATAAGA